>CM064578.1:16417975-16680196 GCA_032716605.1 Paralithodes platypus
CTATGGGTATGGCAGAGATCGCTCAGTTCTCACTCTGATAGACCAGCCCATCACCAGAGCCAGGGGTAGAGGGAAATGGTTCAGGGGGCAGTCTAGGGGTAAACCCGGTAGCAATGATAGCAAGGCCTCTCATCCCCCAAATCCTAAGTCAGAGTCACAACCCTCCAATCTAATAAACTGAGACACCATGCAACTCTCTCACTCGCAGTGCCAAGGCAAGGCGAGACGGATCCAAGGGTAATTCTGCCGGACAATACCAGTCATGTGACTGGCAGTTTCCGGGATTGTCACCGGGCATGGCCCCGGCGAACATGGGCAAGGACAGTGGTCCGGAAGGGTCTCTCATGGCGGTGGTTCCGGCGACCTCGTTTACGTATCCCCACAGAATTCAATCTTGTTTCTTTAGAGTTGGGATCCATCGTCAGAGAGATGGCCCTCAAACAGATCATTATCCCCAGTCCTTTATATCAACCCGTGTTCACGTCCCGGATATTCCTGGTGCCAAAGAGAGACAGTGTTCAGATGAGGCCAGTGATCGACCTGTCCTATCTGAACACTCACATTCACAATCAGTCGTTCAGGATGCCGACTGTGAATCAGAGATTGACACTCCCGCCGCATTGTTGGATGTGTTCCATCGATCTCACAGATGCCTATTGGCATGTCCCTATAAACAAGCGTTTTCAAAAATACCTAGCTTTGCGCAACAGGGATTAAACGTTTGTCTTTCAAAGAATGCCCTTTGGTTTAAATCTAGCACCCCGAATGGTCACAAAATTGTTCCGGCAAGCTTTGCTACCATTGCTAAATCAGGGAATCATTGTCTTATGGTATCTCGACGACTGGTTGATAATAGCTCAATCCAAAATAATTTGCCTCCAACATGTAAATCAGGTATTAACTCATGTACCTGCCTTGGGATTCAAAGTGAACTTGGCAAAGTCAACCTTGAACCCCACAAGAACGATCCAATGGGTGGGCCTTATCTGGGATACCGAGTTACTCACTCTGAGTCAGAGCGAGGACAACCGTCAGAGGTTTCGGAGGAAACTCTTTCGGTTTCTTCACGCTCTGACTACCACAAGGAGAATCTGGGAGTCTCTGGTGGGTTCACTCAATTGGATATGTTACGACTGAGGTTTAAATATATCAGGGCTCTTATTCATTGGACTAGTAATGGCATAAATGCTACAACGGAAAGTGCTAGATCCAACCTCTGATGTATATTCCCAGTGAACAAAGAACACAAATACTCTACAGAGTTCTATATGCAATAATAGGCTATCAAACTCTCAATAAATGTGCGTCTACTCTAGGCTTAACCCTTATTTAGCGGCGAGCAACATAAGTCGAGTTAAATAAAGCTGGACTATGTGGCGGCGCTCGACATAACTCGAGTGGCAATTTCAGCACGTAATGTGGCTGAGAGAGAGAGACAAGTGGTGGCAGGAGACTAGCGAGCGTATGACTGCTCCAGACCACCGCGGCGAACCTACTGACACAAATCTCAGCTCCCTCCTCCCTCTCTCACTCGCTACATACTCAATTATGTACTGAAAGTACCGAATTACCTGCTTTTTGCACTCGCGTTGCACGGTTATTGCAAGAAAACTATCCATCATACAAGGATCGTTATGGTGTCATTCGAAGCTCTGTTTATGCCCTTTCAGGGATAGGTACTTGTTTTACGTTCTGGGTCTTATTTAGGCATGAAAATGATCACGTAAACAGCCCTATTTTGGCTAAAAACACCCCGCTGTGCGGTACACATAAATAAACCGCATAGGCCGCTCGTAAGGTGTTAATGTTATGTGAAAACAGCCTATTACTACCTATAACCGAAGGTCCTTGGTTATGGTATGCAAAGTAAGGTGGTAAGAGAAGTTACAGCTTACGTTCTTTAATCAATAAATGTCAGGCACTCCTGCATGAAAGAAAGTGCACTAAAGTCCTTCAACACAAACAAGGAATCTTCTTTAACACCTTACGAGCGGCCTATGCGGTTTATTTATGTGTACCGCACAGCGGGGTGTTTTTAGCCAAAATAGGGCTGTTTACGTGATCATTTTCATGTCTAAATAAGACCCAGAACGTAAAACAAGTACCTATCCCTGAAAGGGCATAAACAGAGCTTTCGAATGACACCATAACGATCCTTGTATGATGGATAGTTTTCTTGCAATAACCATGCAACGCGAGTGCAAAAAGCAGGTAATTCGGTACTTTCGGTACATAATTGAGTATGTAGTGAGTGAGAGAGGGAGGAGGGAGCTGAGATTTGTGTCAGTAGGTTCGCCGCGGTGGTCTGGAGCAGTCATACGCTCGCTAGTCTCCTGCCTCCACTTGTCTCTCTCTCTCAGCCACATTACGTGCTGAAATTGCCACTCGAGTTATGTCGAG
Organism: Paralithodes platypus; assembly: GCA_032716605.1. Lineage (NCBI taxonomy): Eukaryota > Metazoa > Arthropoda > Malacostraca > Decapoda > Lithodidae > Paralithodes > Paralithodes platypus. The sequence continues at coordinate 16,420,376 of CM064578.1, forward strand.
CGCCGCCACATAGTCCAGCTTTATTTAACTCGACTTATGTTGCTCGCCGCTAAATAAGGGTTAAATGTTAGATGCTATAAAGATGCTCGTATCGGAAATGGGACCCAAAAAGGCAGGCAGCGGAACAATGCTCGTGCAGGCTATGCACACAAAAAGGCAGAATATATAATGCCGTCAGAGCCAAGAATATCCTAAACACTACAACAATAATAATGATCGCCACAACAATGCAGTATTCCTCTCAACAAAAAGAGCCTAAGTCGTTTGTGTCTCAATACATCAAACTAGGCTGCGAAATGCTTGTGTAATCATAAATGGGTATGTATAAAAAGAGTACTTGGTTTAATATACTTAATGTCTACTATGATTGATAAAGTCTAGCTAGAGTCAATGATACGAGATACTGGTGCGCATGGCATGCCGCATAGCCTAGTGTAAATCTCAAGTCTGTGCGTCAAATATTACGTTATAGGGAAGGGTAGCTCTCTTGAGAAACCTTAATACCGAAGTATTAAGCGTTCTCCTGGCATACCTCAAAGACAAACAACGAGCTTAGAACAGTGCAGAATGGTATAGCCAAAAGCCCTCATTCGTGCATGCTCTACTCTCAATGGCACACAGACTAGAATTTACTCAATCAACTCCAGTTCTCAGGTATGTCGTGCAGCTTTTAACTAAAGCCAGCACTCATAGGAAACAATACCTTATAATATCAGACTCCTAGTCTAGCATTATCTAATCCATCAGAACACTAATAATTATAGGAAGCGGTACTAAACAATATGAATGCCAACCAATGCTTCGTGATCAACTTATCTTAACAACTAAACATACATAGGTTATATCAGACCTTAACGCACAATACAACTGGCCAGCATGAAGCTGATTTTGCAGAGTTAACCAGAGGGGATATGGTATTAATAAAAGGTGGTGAAAGATATGGAAAAAGAGAGAGGTAGGCAGAGGAAAAGATTCTCAGGTGCAGCATGGGGAACAGGTATCAAGGGATAAGAGAGATGCGTTCTAGAAACCAGATCTGAGGGAGAGAATGGCGAGGGAACTGTATATATACTCGCACTAGCTCGAGCCGCGTGGGAAAAAGCGGTAACAAGTCCTCTAACCACTACCAAAGTAGCTAGCAAAACATTACGTCACCAAGCATGGTAAAGAACTCCCTCAACCAATCCCCACGAGGCCAGCCAGCTATGACGTCATCGAGTATAGCAAAACACTACGCGCCCCCTCTCACTCTGTTCTACTCTCTCTCTCTCTCTGATCCTATCATTACTAGTTAAGGATAAAACATATACTTTACAAATAAATATATAAAGCCTTGTCATGGGTGAAAACAAAGAGCCTTTCTGGACTGCCCATGACACAAGCTTTCATATGAAATAAAGCACACAACAATACACAAACTGTAGCCACATCCACTGTCCTGGCGATCCTAGCGAGTCACTGTAGGACAGCCATGCGGTTCTAACGGAGTAGTTAACGTCACAGATACAGCTGACGGTCCCGTTAGGTCGTCTGAAGGTAAAACATATTATTTTGGAAGGAAACAGGTGCTCTCCGCTGTTGCCAGCGGAAACACTGCGGACAATTCCAAAGTTAATCCACAACCTACTGGCGGCTTGGGCGAACCCAGAAGTAATTCACTCCTCCTTGACATGGACGGCTCCTCCTCCGACGGTCTTGATAGATAAGGACGCGTTAGGTACCCTGGGTTGGGGGTATCAGTCGAACCTTGGACATCAGGGTCATGGTCTATGGTCCAGGTTAAATCATCTTTACATCAATGCCAAGGAGTCGTTAGTCCCCCTATTTTTTCTACAGGAGCACGGCTTAAACTTGCGGGAAAGTCATTAGCCTTCAGGATTGATAATCTGACTGCAGTCACATGCATTCGGAAGCAAGGGTCAGCGAGATCTCGAGTGTTACAAGGGTTGTCGGAAAAGATCTTTCATCTGGCTGCAAGGCTAGAGATTTATCTTCACGCAACATATCTGCCCGGCGTGGCGATCGTATGGGCAGACGCTCTGTCTCGGAGACTGAGCACTCTAGTAGAATGGGCTCTCAAGCAAACCGTCTTTCAAGAGATGATTGCGGAGCCATACCTTCCACAAGGGGACTTGTTCGTGTCAGAGGCAAATCACAAGTTGCCTCAGTACCTCACACGCTGGAGTCAGACTCCGGTGGGAGGTCCTGACGCATTTCTGGTGGACTGGAACAAATGGATCTCCATTTATCAATTTCCACCTCCAGACGCATCCTTAATGTGCAAAGTAGTTCACAAACTATGGGATTATCGGGGCATGGCCTCGATGATTGCGCCGATGTGGCCGGCCCAAGTTTGGTACAATCAATTGAAGACGTGGTGCAAGAACACGGTGTCGCTCCCGATCTCGTGCTTCCACTTAGAAGCAATTGGAAACCTCAAGACCTCGCTGACTTTTGCCTTGTGGATATTCAGAAGGCCAAGTGGCTAGGCCCGTTTGGGGAAAGTGTGACTCAAAAGTTGATCAATCAGTATACATTATCAACACAAAGACAGTATTTTTCTATTGCACTAGACATATCGAAAGCCTTCGATAGAGTCTGGCATAAATCTTTTATTTCTAAACTACCCTCCTTCGGTTTCTATCCCTCCATCTGTGCCTTTGTCTCTAATTTCCTTTCCGGCCGTTCCATAGCTGCGGTTGTGGACGGCCATTGTTCACTTCCTCACCCTATAAACTCCGGTGTTCCTCAGGGCTCTGTCCTATCTCCTATTCTCTTTCTAATTTTTATAAATGATCTCCTTAACTGTACCTTAATTCCCATCCATTCATACGCAGACGACTCAACCTTACACTACTCCATTAGTTTTTCAGAACGCCCCAGCCAGCAATCCCTCAACGACAAACGTAATGAAGCCATAGAACTCTTAAATTCTGATCTAAATACTATTTCCAATTGGGGCAGAGAAAACCTTGTTAACTTTAATGCTTCCAAAACCCAATTTCTCCATCTATCTACCCGTCAGGATCTCCCAGCGGACTATCCCTTATTCTTCAACAATACAAAAATCAACCCTTCATCTTCTCTCAATATTCTTGGTGTCTCTTTTTCTTCTGCTCTCATTTGGAAGGACCATATTACCAGTCTTGCTAAGGCAGCCTCCCAGAAGCTGGGTGTGCTCAACCGCCTTAGGGGGTTCTTTTCCGCTGCACAGCTTCTTGCTCTGTACAGGGGCATAGTGCGCCCTTGTATTGAGTATTGTTCACATGTGTGGGGAGGTTCCTCTCACACCGCTCTCCTAGACAAAGTTGAAAGGAAGGCCTTTCGTATCATTAACTCCCGTCCACTCACCAACTCTCTGCAATCTCTCTCTCTCCGCCGCAATGTTGCATCTCTCTCGCTATTCTATCGCTACTATAATAATCAGTGTTCCTCAGAGCTATCCCAGTGCATACCACCTCCTTTACGTAGGGCACGTGGTACCCGTCTTGCAACTCAATCCCACCCCTACTCTGTGCAACTCTCCAACCCAAGAGTGAAACGTTACTCTCAAACTTTCTTCTACTCAACATCTGAGCTCTGGAACTCTCTCCCAGAATCAGTCTTTCCCTCTTCCTATGACTTAAATTGCTTCAAACTCCGTGTGTCCAGGCATTTTGGCTCGAACGTCCCTTGATTTTGGCACTGTCACTCTTTCAGCTATGGGGGAGGCACTCGCTATAGGCAGTTATGCCTTTTGCCTCCCTCAATCACATAGAAAAAAAAAAAAAAAAAAAAAATCAATCCCATTGGAAAGCCTTTACTACCTGGATCGTAGAAACTGACAAACAGCAGTCCTCGGTGGCACTGATATTTAAATATTTAAATTATCTTTTTGAAATGCGTAAGTTATCAGTAATCACATTAAAGAGTAATATTCATGTAGCCTTGTTTTATAAAAAAATAAAAATAAATATTGATTTTTTGTGTAGCCGATCTTATGACCTTTTTGACCCCTGGATATAATATAAATGGGGTATATACTATTCATAATTCCAAAGAGCATATCACAATCTACATTTTAAGGTGTTACATGGTTCTGTATCTCAAAAAACTGCCGAGTTATAAGTATTCCCTTGTCCCCTACTCTAATTTCTATCGCACTCCTCACTTTTGCGGCTCTACTACTGAAAGGGTTAATACCGAGAATTGCCCAAGGGTGATCAGCGGTCACCCCCCTGGAAATGATCACCCATGACCCCCTCTAACATAATATGAAGAAAAAAAAACTTTAACTCTCAGTGCAAGGTTCACCTACAAAATCAGGCTTTGGCCCCCAGACTATATGGTATCTGAGTGTACCTACTGAAGCTTATTAGAAAGTTTGTTTTTATTCCGCTCATTGTTTAAAGGGTAACTCCTTAAACCTTTTACTGGGGGATCCAGTCATAACAATCGTTGTTGTGTGTGTGAGATACATAGGAATCCAGTATTTAAACAGTGAGTTTCGTGATAATCGAGTAAAACCATCCCTAATCTTTTTTTGAAGGTGTTAATTTAGGGTAGGGATGTTGCGGGAAACTAGTATCCAACGTGTATTGTTCTTATATTAATAGTTTATATGGAGGCTCTGACGTAGTTTAATTTATATCTGGATATTATTTTTTTTTAAATCTGCTTTTAAAGAGATCAACACACAGATAATGAACGACAGTCATCTAGTCTTCATTAAACTATGTGTTAGCAAAGATTAAAGAGCTACACTTTATATCACTTAGATAGTTGGCAAACTTTGGATCCCTGCTACAAAAAAGGCTGCATATGTTTCTTGTAGGGAGGAACAAAGTAACACATAACGAGCGAAAGTCCTGAGGCTGGTGGTGTAAGTTAGTGCCAATCGAGTGCCACAACCCACACCTGGGACCAGGTGACACTTTATTTGTCAAGATAGGGTTACTTGTACACTCAACATCAATAGTTCGACTAACATAAACCGTGTCATTTTGGCATAATTGTCGGTCTTGTCAGTTCCCTTGTGTTTGTATAATCTGGTGACTACTATTTATTGTTTCACGTCATAGAAGTATTGAGCGAATGTCCCTATTTATTATATTTAAGTAAAGTGTCACTCTAGAGGATTTATAGATTCTGGAATATTGAAAAAAGTAATGCATTAAGAAGTGCATAGAAAATTAAGTATCGCTCAATAATGATTTTGGTAAACTAATATTTTGTAGTGATAATTGTGGGGGTCAAAACAAAAACATTAACATCATGCTCTCCCATCTTTATGAACTGCATAGTCGACACATACAGGAAGTGATACATTATTTTCCAATCCCAGGGCACAGTTACATGGCATGTGATAGGGCTTTCGGTAATATTGAGAAGTGCTTCCGGATGGAGGGTAACATTTACGATTTCAATCAGTATATGAAAGTGATCAAACGCGCAGTCCACGCAGGTAACAAGATCATTCCCATGACAATAAGTGACTTCATGAACTTTGACCTATTGCAAGCTGCCATCACCCACCGTAAGCCAGCAAGGCCAGTGTTTTTCTCAGAATGTCGCCGATTCTGCTTCAATCTGCAGTTTAGGGAGGGGTACCAGTTATCTCGAGGCTACGAGGGTCCTCTGCATAGTGTCAGGCATATGCCAGGTATGCTCCGTCAGACTTTAACCTGTATCGAGTGCCACTAACTCCCAAGTACACCTTTCCCATCAAGCTGCAAGCTGATAAATTGAAGTACATCTACGATATTCTGTCCTTCATTCAGCCCGACCACAAGGATTTCTACCAGGAGCTTGTTCGAGTGCAGAAGGACCTCAGTAAAGCAGCTAGACCAGCCTTGGACACCAACTCCGACTCCTCTGATGTTGAAAACAACCTGCAAGAATATGCAGATGATGACAGTGACGACGACAGCAACAGTCTGACTACCTGGTGAGTACTGAATTTTACAAATGTCACAAAAGAGAGGATTAATAATGCATAATTACATTTTAGTGAGTTAAAAGTGTTAAACAATAGCAATCTTTACACAAAAACAGTATAGTAAACAGCCATTAATAACCTTCCTTAGAAACGTAAAGGTCCTTCCCAAGTTGAATAAAACTTCCCAAATGTATACAACAATAATACTAGCTTACTTTATAAAATAATTAAACCAAATACATTAACAATAAACTAGCTTAATACTCTATTTTTGTGACAGTTTGAATTATTACTTTTTTCACCATGTCTTCCACTATTTTATAATCTTCATTATAGCTAATGCTGTATATTATTTTATTTATGTTTTTATCTTACCCTACTCTTCCATGTTTTCTTATTATTCAGTGCAAATATTATTATGTATTTTGTATTGTACATTTTCATTTTCTCATTATTTCTACAATATTAAATTCATATGGGGTTATAAAATTATGAGATTTTTCCATTCACACTCCCGTTACTCAAAATGACAAGTGATTTTGTATATTTGTTTAGTATTATATGGTTAGATAATATTTTGTTCTGAGCATTTTGCTACCACTGTCACCTCTCTGCTTAATCGGGTCTAATAGCTACGGCGTTTTCAAAGTCGGCAAACTTCAGACGCGATGCATTCAGATTATTTTTTTTCGGCGGGGGCGCGTTTGTCGCATTGCACGAATGAACGCCTCCGTTAACCTTTGTTCAGATTCCCGTAATACCACACACTTGTTAAATAATATAATAGTAATCTATGTTATATTGAGGCGTTAGATGGCATCCTACATTGACAGATGTATCGTATGGATCTTGTTATCAAAACAGAATGAATCAGTACGCACTTTGTTTTGTTCTGATTATATTTAGTCCTTCTTGCTATTGGGTAACATTTTCCACTTCTGTATTTGTTCAATAATATATTATATCCTGGTTTATTGACATAGACAATTTGTCATTATTGGCAGGGTATGTGTAAAAAAAAAAACAAAAAAAAAATATACGCAAAACAAAGTAATTATAGAATGATGAAATAAACTACACTAAGCATTATACGATTGTAAAGCATAAGCAAATATAAGAGTAACTGCTATTTATCTCCACCTTCCCTATCTCACTTTTATGAAAGACTGTTGTCCAAGGGGAGAGTACTTGAGAATGAATCAAGGGACTAAGGGAGAGGAGAGAGTTGGGAGTACATACTGTAGGTGTTAAGTGGAGGACAGGAGGAGAACAACATTGCCACCGACTGACATAATAAATGGAAATGGATTTGCAGATTATATTATGTTTGAATTAAAAAGTTGATAGCACAAGGATGATAAGTATATATAATAACAGAGATCATAGTCATCAGTATATACACACTGATATTCATGGGATAGGTGTCACACAGTATATATAATAACAGAGATCATAGTCATCAGTATATACACACTGATATTCATGGGATAGGTGTCACACAGTATATATAATAACAGAGATCATAGTCATCAGTATATACACACTGATATTCATGGGATAGGTGTCACACAGTATATATAATAACAGAGATCATAGTCATCAGTATATACACACTGATATTCATGGGATAGGTGTCACACAGTATCGCAGTATGCATTCACTGATATCTCAACCCATTTTATCGGATGATATCATAAACACCTTTCCAATTACATTAGGTAATCTTTATATACCCGTTTGTACTTTGTAACTCGCTGCAGGCTTTGGTTGTACTGCTATATATAATATGGGTTGCCACATTGTATTCAATTGTGTCAATCTTCTAAACCTTACGTTGCCTCTTCATTTACAAAGAACAGTGGACCGCATGAGTCCCTGTGTATTTTCGGGTATAATGCGAGCCTCACATGACCAGAAATAGCTAGGTATTTTTGCTTGTAATGCTAATTATGCCAGACTCTATGCTGGTATAAGACAACTGAACTAGTCCAGTTTCCAGGTAGTACTTAACAACTGACTTTAACATCTCACAAAAATGAGGATGGATGAATTAAAAACGACCGGAAAAAACTTAATCATTTAACCCTCCGGATCCGGGGGCCTTCATATGAGGTGATCGTTGTGTCCGGGGGTATTCTTGAAAAATGGCTATTTTCATAATTCGATATCTACTGATTGAGACCACCTAGAGCAGTCAACTAAATTGCATAATGTAGAACCAACCTACGTCTGTAGACTGGCGTGGAGTTGACATCACTACGACAAGTGGTTGCCGAGATATGATGATGGGAATGGAGGTAATTTCCCGCGTATTTTCGCCTGTGTACGAACGCTTCGCCGAGGCCCTGGCTAGCACGCACTAAGTCACTCGTTGCTTCGGTGGCTTTGGTACCGGTAGACGATATTATGTTTTTATGGTGATAATGTCATAGTTATTGTGTAATTTATTTCTTTTACAACCATTAGTGAGTTATGTGAAACTTTTTATAACATATTTTTGGCACTTTCACTGTTATTGGATATTATTGTGTCACTTTTACTCTTATTAATCTTCTTGTTATAAATTATTGTCACTCATTGTTATTATTGAGTTATAATTACTTGCTATACATTTGTGTGTCACTTTCACTTACTAGGCTAGGCTAGGCTAGGCTAGGCGAGCGTACTGTACCGCATCTTCACTAACCACTTCTTCATCGTCAAAGTCACTCCCAAGTTCACTCAGTTCACTATATTCACGAGCACCGCATTCACCATCGTCATTATCCTCGTCATTATCGTCCTCATCGGTACTAATAAAGCCCAGAAACTCTAATACATCTGCCACTTCACCCTCATCTTCACTAACCACTTGTTCTTCGTCAAAGTCACTCGCAAGTTCACTCATTTCACTATATTCACTCAGTTCACTATATTCGTTAAGTTCTTCCAGAGTGTGTGCAACACCATCGGGACTAAGCACTGTTTTCTTGGTCGTTTTAGCCTTGCTTTTGTTAGGCGTACGGTACGCGGCGGCGGGCGTTGATTCTGACACAGCGATTTTTTTTGGGATTAGCTCCATCCATGTTGGATGCGTGATGAGAACTGATGCTGCATGTTAGTTTGTGCTTGGTGGCACTGCGGTAGCCCACGCATAAACAAAAATCCGCCCGCGCGATTTAAACCCTTTGATTTTGATTTTGCCTCATATGAGACCTCCCGGACTCCTAACCAAAATAAGTTTTGCCTCATATGAGGCCTCCCGGATTCCATGGGTTAATCCTTAAGTCAACATGAATATAACGTACATTGGTTGTTCTCACATAATATAACGGTAACATACAGTAACTAACCCATGACGACAAATTTAATATTTAGCATGCCTACATTTAAGTAGTTATATAAACATCGCTGACAAATGTGTAATGCTTTATACACTCGTATCTACATACTCAAAACTTATGATTGTTAGCAAAAATATATGTATATGGGTTTCGCATGGTCCCAAGCCAATTACAAATTGATGTAAATGGTCCTTGTTTTAATGCAGTATAGAACACAGAAACTTTATTTATAGATAGAACCTTCTTGGCAATACAATAGCATGGAACAAATATACCGTCATTACCTGACCATTATTTTTAAGTTTATTTAAAGGGTGCGCCTGGAAGTGTGTTGGGCACACTTGTGGTTTCGCTCTGCTACATGTCTGCCTGCCGAGATCGGAACATCTCGGGTGGTTGGGGGCCGGAGAAGAGCTGGAGGGACCTTGGGGACCCTGGTCTCTGGGTATCCTCCTGGATGACCTAGATGTGTGTGATTTTGTAATTTGTTTTTGTGTGTTCATTTTGGTATGTTGTGATGTCCCTATTCGGGCTCTGTCTTGAGTCCCCCCCCCCCCAAAACAAAAATGGGGATTGGGCCTGAGTATATACATACATACAAATATTATATTATAGAACCGGATATCTATCACGAACTTGTCAGGTTTAAACATTGTGTAGTGTTCTATTACATTAATTATACCTAGTAAATTCATGATTATTTAAGAATATATACTATCATACTGTTATGACCATATATCACACAAGCTTCTAATCTTTGAAGCGGTTCATTGTCGTTAAATGGTTTATATGATTTGTTAGCATCAACTACAGCTATTTCGGCAAGTGGGTCATATGTCTATACTTGCCCTTACCCATGTAGCGTTGATGACTGACTAGATCAAGCGGAGATCTTGACCATAGGAAACTACAATTGGACTTGTGAATGATCACTTTTTATTATGTAAAGTTGTGTTAAAATCGATCATGTGAACAGTTACTAGGGATGGGAAGAGTTACGGTCCGACGTGTTCCCGGGAGATATCCCCAGGTGTCGGTAGGTCAGTGAAATTCTGTGGAGATTGATTGATTACACTCATTGCTGAAGTGTATGATCAAGTTTGTTATAGAATCTCAAAATTACAACTTAAGGTAGGTTCACACATAGGCGAGTCGAAGCGCGAGGCCAACGCGAGTCACACTCGCCGCAAATCGCCGTTGATGGAGCCCGAACCCAACGCGAGTAGCAGCTGATGCGAGTAAACACGCATAGAACACGAATTTAACACAAGTTTACACGAGTTTACACGAGTTTACGCGAGTGTTGGCGAGTTTATCACGACCCCAAGACGCACCGCCAAAATTTGAAAAATAACGGTCAAATTCCAGGGTACGAATAGTGCGAGTCTACAGGAGTCTACATGAGTGTCACAGGAGTTTACATGAGTTTACACGTGTTTACACGAGATAAACGCGAGTCTACAGGAAGTTAACAGGAGTGTATATTCTATTTAATTAATATCTTGTATTTATTTATATTTCATGTTGGATATCAATCTGTATATTATTATTTGTCATCATGTAATTATCCTTTGCATATATTCTACATCATTATTATTATGTATGGGTAGGAGGGTGGTGGGAGGGTGGTTTGGGGGATTGTGTGGGGAAGGTTGAAGCGTAATTGACTCATGTTACAAATATGAAGCCGATTGGTAAGGTAGTTTCGCAACCACGGATTTTCCTTTTTTTCCTTATCTTTGTACGGATACGCTGGAAGTGGGTGTTGGGAGGCGGTTAGGGGTGTGGTGGGGGGAAGGGTAAGGGACTTGTCACACAAATATGGAACCGATTGGTGCAGTCGTTTCGCCGCCACAGATTTTCCTTTTTTTTCCTTCTGACGGGACTGACAGTCAGCGAGTGTGTGGGAGGAGGAATTTGGGATTTTTTTTTGTGGGTAGCCAAAAGGGTAAGGTACATGTGGTAAAAATATGAAAGCCATAGGTGCAGTCGTTTAGCTGCTACGATTTTTGTTGATTATATAAACAGACTCGTGTGACACTCATGTAGACTCGTGTGACACTCATGTAGACTCGCGTGACACTCATGTAGACTCATGTAGACTCGCGATCATTAAATTTCTAAATAGTACAACGTGACTGTCACGCGAGTCTACATGAGTGTCACACGAGTCTACAGGAGTTTACGCGAGTCTACGCGAGTTTACGTGAGTCTACGCGACTTTATGCGAGTTGGCGTCCCACTTGGCTCTCCAATTTTTGTGTCTGTACAAAAATTGTGGCCGCGTTCGCGAGTCTACGCGGTCCACCGCGAGTCCACGCGAGTCTGTGCGAGTGTCGGCGAGTGTCGGCGAATTTGGGATTATCATTGGCGAGTGCAAAAATGTCATCACTCGCGTTGGAGTTGCGCTCCGACTCACCAATGTGTGAACCTTGCTTTAAATTCGACGAAGGATATATGGCACTAAAGATATATACTGTATAAATATAACTTGTAGTAATCATGCTTACCCAACCTCTTCTATTCATCTTACGCCCGAAAGTGTTGGTGTTTCTTTGGCTGTCATTCCCTATCACCATAGTGGTGCCTCTCTGGCGCGCTAACATTTTGTAAAGTGTCGTAAAGAGGCACAAGGAGCAGGCTATAATGTTATCAGTGATGTAGAAAGTCGGGATGGGTGGGTGGGTGTGTATAGGTGGTGACGCGCACTGGGGGGTGTAAGGTGAGGAGGATGTAGTAAAGGTGATGATGACTACAAGGGGGGGGGGGGGGATCGTGGTGAGAACAAGTGTGACTAATTTGCCTGAGATACGAATACAAAGTGGTGGTGCTAAAATGTGACTGCCAGGCGAAATAGTCGTGATATTTAGTGGATGTCAGTTGAAGTGGTCATGAAGGGAGGTGGCCGTGTAGTGGTTGTAAGAAGTAGTAGTGGTCAAGAGGCCAAACCGTCATGAGACGATAATGGTCAATACCTGAAATACCTTACGCCCCCCCCCCCCGCCCCTCCATCCCTATCAACTCGCCAACTTACACACACATAGCAGCAGCTTTTTACCCGATGTTCCCGCCAATTAGTGTCTTTATGCAGGAAGTTGCCCATGTTGTTTGACTTTACTCTTATTTTGTTTTGTAAGTTGGCATATTCCCTGTCAAGTATAATACCATAAGTTGCCACAGCGCCTATCCCTGGGTTATTTATGAATATACAATACCTTCATGATGTGGGCACAGAATATTTTCGATGAAGTTGGCGAGTCTTCTGTGTATGTGTGTGTGTGTGTGTGTTGATGACTGCTTGTGTGTTATCTATCGGTGTTGGTGTTCATGAATATTTGTTATTCATAGGTGGTGTTGTTGATGACTTTGTTATTCATAGGTGGTAGTGTTGATGACTGTTTGTTATTCATAGGTGGTGGTGTTGATGATTGTTTGTTATTCATAGGTGGTGTTGTTGATGACTGTTTGTTATTCATAGGTGGTAGTGTTGATGACTGTTATTCATAGTTGGTGGTGTTGACTGTTTGTTATTCATAGGTGTTGGTGTTGATGACTTTGTTATTCATAGTTGGTGGTGTTGATAGTTTGTTATTCATAGGTGTTGGTGTTGTTGATGACTTTGTTATTCATAGGTGGTAGTGTTGATGACTGTTTGTTATTCATAGTTGGTGTTGTTGACTGTTTGTTATTCATAGGTGGCGGTGTTGATGACTTTGTTATTCATAGGTGTTTGTGTTGTTGACTGTTTGTTATTCATAGGTGGTAGTGTTGATGACTGTTTGTTATTCATAGGTGGTGGTGTTGATGATTGTTTGTTATTCATAGGTGGTGTTGTTGATGACTGTTTGTTATTCATAGGTGGTAGTGTTGATGACTTTGTTATTCATAGTTGGTGGTGTTGACTGTTTGTTATTCATAGGTGTTGGTGTTGATGACTTTGTTATTCATAGTTGGTGGTGTTGATAGTTTGTTATTCATAGGTGTTGGTGTTGTTGATTGTTTGTTATTCATAGGTGGTGGTGTTGATGACTGTTTGTTATTCATAGTTGGTGTTGTTGACTGTTTGTTATTCATAGGTGGCGGTGTTGATGACTTTGTTATTCATAGGTGTTTGTGTTGTTGACTGTTTGTTATTCATAGGTGGTAGTGTTGATGACTGTTTGTTATTCATAGGTGGTGGTGGTGATGACTGTTTGTTATTCATAGGTGTTGGTGTTGATGAATGTTATTCATAAGTGGTGGTGTTAATGCCTTTTTGTTATGCATAGGTGGTGGTGTTGATGACTGTTTGCTATTTTATAGGTGGTGGTTATGATGAATGTTTGTTATTTATTGATGGTGGAGTTGATAATTGTTTTATATTTATTGGTGATGGTGTTGACCATTTTACGTTACTCATAAGTGGTGGTGTTGATGACTGTTTGCTTGCACTGCGGACAATAACTACATTATAGATTAATGCAGACAATTGTACAACATATATTATCCTTTTGAACGAAATTATCGTTAAGCAAACAAGGAAAATAAAATACAAATAAGTTTTACATCACTTACAACCATATTTCATCAACATTATAGTAAGGTTATCAATAAAATATTGAGTTTTTAAATACAAAAGCAAGAGAAAATTAGAACATTATTACAGTAATAGTGATACAAATAGTAATAACAACACATTGTTATATTCGTAATGGGAAACACATCAATGGTATAATGACATGCACACACTCCTCCCATGGTTCTTTGTTTACTATATGTTTATCATACAGGCGGTAATTAGAGTGAGGCGCCATGCAAACACGGACACAAGGAGGAGGTCATGACACTGGCTGATCATTTGGGTGATGGTGACGTGGAGTGTAAGGGATGATGGTTGTTATTTTAACCTAAACACTTTCAAAAACCCATTGCAAACCTTTTTCAAAATACGCGTTTGCTTTATTCCCTCCCTTTGTTTTCATCCCCATACATATGAGTCAAACAAATACTACCTTTTTGTTCAACAATCAACTGTTCCCTTTAAATAATGTTTCATATTTTACAAGCTACTCTATGTTCACTCCCTATCCTACCGTCGTACCCAGACATACTTCCTTCCACTCTCTTCCTTTGCTACTCATTTTATTCTCAGCCATCTGTTTCCCTCTTTACTTTCACTATTACCAACGTTACTGTCCCCTTTACTCCTTGTTCACCAACACTCTTATTATCATATTTGGTTGTTATATTCGAGCAATTTATTTTAGTATGTCCCCTAGGCTAACAAAAAACGGCTTCCAAATTTTACTTCAAACTAAAAAATAAATACAAATAATAATAATATAAATAAAGCCCACCCAGACCCACTCCAAGCTAGATTTGTACAGTTCCAATAGAGATATGTCCCGGCCGAAGGCCGATTTCTTCTAAGTTACAGGCTTGCTATCGGTCGCCCAGAATAAAATTGACTCCTGAATGGGGTGAAACGTCTTAAACTAATGGAGTAAAACTTCTTAAAATCTCCAATCTAATAGAGCGAAACTGGGGGGAGGTCTAATACAATCATAACTATAAGTGGGTTCGTGAGCCACATTTACCGTATTACCGTATACTGTACAGTGTTGATCATTATTTAGCCTGATGAACATCTATCTATCTATTGCCTGACGCCGTTATCCCCGAAGGGATGGCCACGAACGAACCGCCCCCATGCACCTCTGTCCCCAGTCAGTCGACGCCCCTCCTCCCAACCAACACCACCTTCATCCATATACTTCCTTACTCCATCCTTCCACCTCTCCTTCGGTTTACTCTCCCTCTCTCTCTTTCCACCTCGCTCTCGTAAACCCTCTTAACCTCTAATTAGCGGGGCTCGACTTAAGTCCGTATCTAAAAACCTGGACTATGTGGCGGGGACCGACTTAAGCCTGTGTGCAATTTTTGAGCAAGAATGGCTGTGAGAGAGAGACGAGCGACGGGAGGAGCGTAGGTTACCTCATGACCGCTCGGCACGGACACTGCACGCCTACTGACATCTACTCCACACTACTCCACCCTCCCTACCTCGCCACACAGGGAATTATGTCAGGAAATTACCTTATTTTAGGGATTTTGCACTCGTGTTGCACGATCGTTGCAAGAAAACACGTGGTCGTAGAAGGATGGTTCTGGTGTCATTGGAAAGCTCAATTTACGCCCTTTCAGGGATACATAATTGTATTACGCTCTGCCTCTTGTTTATGCATGAAAAAGAGCACGGAAACAAGGCCATTTAGTGTAAAAAAAAAAACGCTGGGCGCGTAGTGGAAAAAAACTGACGGGCCCGCTCGTAAGGTGTTAATCATTCTCTCGCTTTCCATACGTTCCATATGGCCGAACCATATCAAGGTGTTCCTTTTTACACTTTTCAGCACATCTACCTCCACACCACACCTCCTTCTTACTTCCTCATTCATCTGTCTATCCCTCCATGTAACTCCGCATGCACTTCTTAAGTAACTCATTTCCACCGCTCTCACTTTTGGTCTGAGTGTCTTCTTGAACGTCCATGCTTTGCTTCCGTAAGTCAGTGTCGGGATTACCACACTGTCATGCAAGGACTTCTTCACTTCCATACTGACCACCCTATTTCTTGTTACTGCTTTCAACGTTCCTACAACCCTCTTTCCCTGTTGCACCCTCTCCCGCACTTCTTCATCCATAGTCCCATCTTTACTCAACACACTGCCCAGATAATTAAATTTGCTGACAATCTCCTTAGCCTGACCGTTTAACTTCACCTCACACTCTGTGGCTTCACCCCTTTCGAAGACCAATACCATGCTCTTCCCCGCATTTACCTTCAGATTCCGTTTTTCTCACACTGTTCCAAAGTCATTTACCAGACCCTGCAACTCCCATTCATTATCACTCATCAAAACTCTATCATCAGCAAACAGCAGAACAGGTAGCTTCCACTCATTTCCCTTCCTTATCAGCGATACACCAACATCCACTGCTCTTCCTTGTATTGCTTTCATGTCTCCATCCATATATACAGTAAACAACCACGGGGACATCACACATCCCTGTTTCAACCCAACATTCAGGTCAAAGAACTCTCTCTGCTCATTCTCCACACATACTGCCGCCTTTGCACCCTCATACATGCTCTTCACTGCTGTCAGCAACTTGCCATCTACTCCAAATATTCTAAGTACTTTCCACATGCCTTCTCTATCCACTCTGGCATAGGCCTTCTCCAAGTCCATAAGGCAACATACACCTTTTGTTGCTTCTCCAGATATTTCTCCACAACACAATTCAGGGTAAAACTCTGATCTACACATCCTCTTCCCTTCCTAAAACTTCCCTGCTCGTCACCTATCCATTTCTCCGTTCTCACTCTCACTCTCTCAATCAATACCCTACTGTAGACCTTCCCTACTACGCTTAGAAGACATATTCCTCGGTGGTTACCACACAGTCCTCTTTCCCCTTTACCCTTATATAGGGGGACTATTATGCCTGTATTCCAGTCATCAGGTGCACTCCCCTTCTCCCCTGCTAGTTTGCACATACGAGAGTAATATAGCCTACGTGTATGATAACGTGTATGTCATCTTACTTTTGATGTCTAAACATTGAAATCCCTTAGTAGCGGAAACTCGCAATTGGTCGATTAGGTGGTGTATTCCACACATCACACTGCATCGCCCAGAAACAATTTGGTCCTTTACAGTCTAAACAATGGTGGGAACCCATGTGTCACTACTACACACCGGAACACAATTCACCAATAGACCTACCAATATAATATAATACAATTACATTGCTTAAGGAATATCTGGAAACAGTCATTGAGGAGATACAGAGTAGATAGTTTTCAATGAAGCGTGCGCATATTATGTACAGTTGTGGACAGATGAAACAGATACAGCCTTGGTCTGTCCAAGACCTCAATAGAGGGCAGCACAATTAGTGCCCATAAATTATCTGGTAACAGTGATTGTGTGGGGGTAGTAGGTGAAGGTATGGGGTGGAAGGAGGGAGGGGGAAGGAGGGTACAGGAGTGAGAGGGGGAACTAGCGGCGAGGTGGTAGCAGGTGGGGGCGGAGGGAAGTGGTTGGCTAATTACTTTACTATGAAAACATAATTGTGTGTTATGAATATTCTGTGGTATTATGATTGCACAATATTGGATTGCTGGTATTAATGAAACATAATACTGCTAAAGTTGTAGCCAATTGAAACAAGGACATCCTCCAATATGAAACTGTGTGTTTTTACCTCAAGAATCATAGATGGGAGAGGGTATTATTATTATTATTATTATTACCATAAGGACTAGCACCAGGGTGCAGGGTGTCAAACGAGAGCCGATCCATCATTGTTAGTGTTTATTATTGTATATGTAAATACAAAAGTATTGTCATAGTTCATAATATGTCTTCGGAAGTGATAAAATGGCCAAAGCAATGCTATTCCATGTTATTTTGCTTGTACTCCTTCTCATATTCATTAAAGTCTTCACACAAAATTGCTCCGGTTTAACACCCTGAACCCATGAACACTATGTGGCACTAAAACTCATGATTAAAACGGCAGAGGTAAGCTAGGCAAATTCCAAAAAGATACGAAGCTATGGGAAAAATACGTTACATGAAAGGTAGAAGACGAGCACGAGACAGAACATGCATAAAGAGATCAAGATACAAAGTGGGGGGTGACAAACTATAGAGGGCAACCTAGCAGTAGTGCAGGATAGGGGTAGGTGGTGGTGGATTACAAAGAAATCTGTGGCTGGAGTGTGAATTATTACATGAAGAACAATTAATTTAAACTTTGGTAATGGCATAATAAATAGGTTGTCTAACAAACATCTCACTTACCCACCTTCGATTGTCATAGTAATATAACGAATTCTTATGCATAATACCATAAGCCTTCATAACATTAGGTAGAGGTGTGTGTAGCATGATAAACGCGCTATAGGCAACTTGCTCTCTCTCTCTCTCTCTCTCTCTCTCTCTCTCTCTCTCTCTCTCTCTCTCTCTCTCTCTCTCAATATTGGAACATAAGCACGAACCGTTTGTCGGTTGTATATCTAATTTACTTTGAAACATTATATATATATATATATATATATATATATATATATATATATATATATATATACAGTATTACAGTAACTGAAGCAAGCTTTATCTACCTATTTATCTTTGCTATATTCATTGTATGTTTTAGTCTGCAATTTTACTGTTAGAGCAAACTGGGTCCACCATGATTATATTTTCACACTACACTATTTGTATTTGCAGTGCAGTTCCTTGATTTTGTAAAATAAATACTACCACATTGTTTTAGACATAATTGTATGCAACTGACAGCAGCCCTTTCTCTGTATCATCCTACTTTCTCTATCCTACTTACAAAGCCATAGGCGGATGCAGCAAACTCACTGGCTCTCATGTTCCCGATTTTGACTCCTCTGAATTCTCCACTTTATGGCTCAAACTATCCTGTCATTCTCATACTAAATACTTCTGCGTTGTCTATCTTTCCCTTAACTCTACTGACTTTTCCAAATTATTTGAGTATCTAAACTCTTAACTGGAACACATCCTAGCCATCTCTCCTTTCTCAGAAATCACCATCTTAGGAGAATTTAACGCTCACCACCACCAATTGCTCTCCTCTCATTCCACTGACCAACCTGGTGAACAATCTATATATTTTCTATCCTAAATTACCAACAGTAGAGCAGTTAGGTTCAGCAACCCACCCGTATCCCAGAAGCTCGTAGATCGGCCTAACATTCTTGACTTGTTTCTAACTTCTAACCCTTCCTCTTATACTGTCGATCTTTTCCCTCATTTGGGCTCCTCTTACCTATCTCTCATACCTGTCCTATCTCTCTAGCACGGCCACCTGATTGAGCCAATCTAGCCAGCCGGCGGAAATTGTAGCACTTTGGCACTGCCGACTGGGAGGTTCTCCGGCAGTACTTCTTTGATTTCCCATGGAATGACTTTTGCTTCCGTTGCCGGGGATCCTCGGAGAGTGCTGAACGGATTACCAAGCTAATCCTCTCGGGGCATGGAGGCATACATTCCATTTTCTTTCCCTCAGACTAATGTGAACAAATGTTTTTTTTACTCACGCTTGTTCTACTTCTGTCCACAATAAGGATGAAACATTCAAACGGTACCAACACCTTCAAACTCAAGAATCTTATTCTTCCTATGTTTCTGCCCAGAATCAAGCCAAATCTGTACTTCGACTCACCAAACACTCTTTCATCGATTCTATATTAAATGCACTGAACTATCCAATATCTAATGATAATGTCGAACAGATAGAGAGAGAGGTATCTTGACCAGGATTAGAACCCACTCACTCCAGGTATATCTGGAAGAGCTGAGCCCCATAACCACTCAGCCATATGCTCTTGGCCGAGTGGTTATGGTGCCCAGATTTTCCAAATACACCTGGAGTGAGTGGGTTCGAATCTTGGTCAGGTTACCTCTCTCTGAATTATCCAACTTGAAGCTCTTCCCAAGCTTTCTGGTATCTAGCCAAAAACCTCTCCACCAAATGTTCTTCTTCGTCTTTTCCTCCCCTTTTCCACTCTGACGGCACTACCGTCACTTCTTCCTCTGACAAAGCTAAACTCTTCACCCAAACTTTCGCTAAAAACTCCACCTTGGATGATTCCGGTGTTATTCCTCCCTCTCCAACCCCCTCTCTCCTACTTATACCTAATATCCTAATCTCTTTTAAATATGTTCTCTCTACCCTCTCTGGGCTTAATACTAAGAAAGCGTGATGGTGTTCCTCCTGTTGTACTAAACCAAAATGTGCTTCTGTGCTGACTCCCTGCCTAGGCAAACTCTTTCGGCTCTGTCTCTCCTCTAATGTCTTTCGTTCTTGCTGGAAGTTTGCTCTCATTCAACCTATCCCAAAAAAGGGGTGATCGCTCTCAACCCTCCAACTATCATCCAATTGCTCTCATTTCTTGCATCTCTAAAGTTTTGGCAACTATTCTTACTTGGAATTTTCTTAAGCATCTCTCTGCCCATGTAATCTACTTTCAGATCGCCAGTATGGCTTCCTTAGGGGTCGCTCTACTAGTGATCTTCCTTCATATCTTACTAACTTTTGGTCATCCTCCTTTCATGATTTCGGTGAAACCTTTTCTATTGTGCTAGACATATCGAAGTGTTTTAATAGAGTCTGGCACAAATCTCTAACTTCTAAACTACCCACCTTTAGTTTTTGTCCCTCAATTTGTGCCTTTATCTCTATTTCCCTTCCTGGCCGTTCCATAGCTGCAGTTATGGACGGTCATCTTTCACTTCCTCAATCTATCAACTATCAGATATTCATTCATATGCTGATGAGTCATCAGCATATGAATGAATAAGATAAGGTAGAGTCATCAGTGATGACTCTACCTTACACTATTCAACTAGTTTTTCAGAATCCCCCAGCAAGCAATCTCTCAAAAAGTCACGTGACGATGCCATAAAACACTTATCTTCTGACCTATCAACAATTCCCATTTGGGGCAGAAAATATATTGTTGCTTTTGGTGCTTCCAAAACCCATTTCTCCATTTATCTACCCATCAAGAACTCCCACAGGACTTTCCCTTATACTTCAACAATACACATATCAACCTTTCATCTTCTCTCAGTATTCTCGGTGTCTCCTTTTCTCATGACCTCACTTGGAAAGATCATATTACCACCCTTGCTAAAACAGCTTTCCAGAAGTTGGGTATGCTCAATCGTCTCCGGGGTTCTTTACCACGGCACAGCTTCTTGCTCTGTACAGAGGCACAGTGCGTCCATGTATTGAGTATTGTTCACATGTGTGGGGAAGATCCTCTCACACAGCATTTCTTGACAAAGTAGAAAAGAAAATCTTTCGTCTCATTAACTCATGTCCACTCCCTGACTATCTGCGATCTCTCTCTCTTCGTCGCAAAGTTGCATCTCTCTCGCTATTCTACCGATATTAGAATAATCAGTGTTCCTAACCCTCTTTCAATGTATACCACCTCCTCTACGAAGAGTAAGTAGAACCCGTCTTCCAACACAATCCCACCCTACTCTTTGCAACTCTCCAACCCCAGAGTGAAACGATATTCCCAATCTTTCCCCTATTCAACAGCTGAGCTCTGGAACGCTCTACCCTGAATCCATTTTCCCCTCATCCTATGAATGAAATTACTTTAAACTCCGTGTGTCCAGGCATTTTGGCTCGAATATTCCTTGATTTTGGCCCGTCACTGTTTCAACTATGGGAAAGGCACTCGTCACAGGCAGTTATGCCTTTTGTCTCACTAACTCACATAGCAAAATTATATACTAACTATAAAATGAACATGTTTTTATTTCAGTCTCGCTCTACAGGTTTTGTGCGAGTCAATTATTTAGTAAGATTAAGATTACTAGAGTTACCAATAATGCTATTGTAAAGTCGGTTTGTAACTATATATATTAAGAAATCAATGGACCTTATATTATTGATTGGCAATATTTGTCAAGATTGTATTATTGGTAACCTAAAGAAATATTGACTTAAGACATTTTATGTTACGTGCAATAGTTTGAAAGCCCCATAAATGAAATAAATGCGTATATATTCCATACCAAGTGTGTTTTTTCGTACAACAATTCTGACAACAATAAACATGGAAATGCTGCAACTCCTCCTTTTTCAATCATCTTTTAGATACTGACCTTGATGTTAAGCTCTATGTTATTCACAATTTACTGTTAAATGGTATACAAAATCACAGGGCATATATTCACATAAATGAAAATGTTCCCTGTTTTTTGAGAACGGGATTACATTATTAATGAGGACTGATAATTCGTTGCTCCCGTTTATCTGTTACGCCTTTAATCTCTTCCTGTTTTCTGTAATCTGTTAACAGTTAATTCATCAAGCTTGATGTATCTCTCCTGGTTCATCTTTCTCTAGATTGTTAGTAGCTATATCTCAAACATTCGAAGTCTACTTTTGCCTATGTCATGATATTATGAATTTCTCTAACTACCTTAAACACATTTATATATCATGAAGCAGCACAATGCATTATTTTCGTTTTACTAGTTGTATATACTATGCATCTTTGCTCACCATAATTATTACAATCCTATTCAGTATTTTCATTGTAATGTATTCCCAACCCTTTCTTAATACGTGTAAGCTTTTTCACTTTAATTTCGCGATCATTAAAGGATGTTCCTCAGTTTTGGAATGCTATTTATCTATAAAATCGGTAGTGGCTATCTCAATTAATCCTCCAACTACAAAACGTCCCGCCAAAAATTAATGAACTCATTTACTATATGCCATAATAAGTGAAGAAGCGTATCCTCATATCTCTGAGGCACTAACCAACTGTATACAGCTTAGAACCCGTAGCAAGGAACGGCCCTAACGCTATGTCAATTAACGCTTTCACTTCTACTGATGCCGTCAAAACGTAACAAAAAACACCTGGTATACCGGAAAGGTTCTGCATAATCGTGTTCTCTTTTGATATTAATTAAGCCTACACCACCCTTGCGTCATTATTGTTGAGCATATCTACCAAGAGGTTTGACCAATAAATATAACTTAGTTTTTAATGTGGGGATATTATTTTATAACATGGTCTTTTGCGCCTCTATACCGAAACTTTGAGGATTGTATTGACACATTATTATATAACTGGTTGCTTTTCTTGAACAGGTGTATTGCTATGTAAATATTTATTAGCCATCCTTTGTTCATTCATTTATTCATTTATAATATTATATTGTTTAAATTTTTATGGACGTATATAATGAAACGCGATTATATACCCGTGGCAATGCCAACACTGATAACACCTCCAGTAGGCTACACTTGGAAAACACTTTAATTGGCGTGTCATTAATACCGTATTATACACCATATATGCATTACATACTTTCGTTACTACTATGACCTATACACTCACCATTATGCTGAAACACTAACTATAATATGTGAAGTTTGATGACTCACCAACTGACAAATATTAACAATTTCTATATTTCCCCTTGTTAGGTAGGCTAACCAACAGGTAGTTCAGTTGTATCTGACGCTCCCATGTTTGAACAATACCCCCTTCCCGATATCAAAACTCAGTAGGCGCTCTAAGCAGAGAACACAAATAAAGTAGTACTACATTAGAGATTTAAGATATTATATATTTGAATGCCTATATATCACATATATATTGTATATGGAGAGAGAGAGAGAGAGAGAGAGAGAGAGAGAGAGAGAGATAGGAGAGAGAGAGTGAGAGAGCAATAGCAGGTTAGCAACCTGTAGCGCGTTTATTATGCTACACACACCTCACGACTCCAATATTTCGCATTCATGATCCCACATAATGATCAAAACGCAAAATTGATTATTCTTTCACAGTAAAGTATTTGGCCAACCACTTCCCTCCACCCCCACCTGCTACCACCTCGCCGCTAGTTCCCCCTCTCACTCCTGTACCCTCCTTCCCCCTCCCTCGCCTGCCACCCCATACCCCCACACCATCACTGTTACCAGATAATTTATGGGCACTAATTGTGCTGCCCTCTATTGAGGTCTTGGACAGACCAAGGCTGTATCTGTTTCATCTGTCCACAACTGTACATTGAAATATTGATGTGCAACATCCCTAGGTTAGATTAATTCTGATAATTATAACTCTAACTTGTTTGATGCGTTTATGTCATAGAATGTGTTATTATAAGCAGACGGCATAATCCTTTAACATGAAGGATAAATTTTATTATTTTACAGAGAACAGCATGTTCTTATAAATGTAGAACATTAATTTGTCTTGCCTATTATACACTATGTTTACTATGTTTTGCTCTACACACACTGGTAACATGAGTTTCATTTGTCATAAAGGATTGTGAAGTATGCTACCATCGCTATATATTATTGTAATAAATTAAAATTAAAAATACTAATTGTTTCTTCAACTGAATGTGTTTGTCAATGTTCTATTTTACCAAGTAGCATTGTACAAGTAAATGTACAACTAGGACCATTGGAACTATTGTTGGATGTGCAGTTGCCTGTATATATCCACACCCACTATGTAATTTATTATTTAGAAGTATAACTCATTTTACTATTTAAAAGTGTAATGTTGCGTTTATATTATTATCATACCATTCATTCGCCATGGCTTCTTAACCTCTCCCTGGAATAGCAAACATTGGAGGAATAGTAGAATCGGGTTGTGCTTATAATGTAATGCAAGCACCTGATCAGCATTATCGAGCTGATTATGCTGCTTAAAAATAACACACACCCAAAAACTGTCCAACAATACAAATACATTCATCATGCCCTTCACCCTATAACTAACGGGAGGGGATGTACGCAGCCGGATACCTTACCCTCTACGCATGCGCGAAAATGTAAGGCTCCCCGTTCCCCGCGTTTAAATAAACCCTTCAAACCATTCCTGCCAGCTCGCTCTGTAGTACAGTCACTAGAGCTCCTGCCTGGCATCCAGAAATCCAGTGTTCGATCCCACTCGAACTTTAGTATATTTTTATATTTTTATTTTGTTATTTGTGTTATGTTATATTATATTATATTATGTTAGGGTTAGGTTAGGTTAGGTTAGGTTAGGTTAATCTAATCTAATATAATATAATATTTGTACATTTTCGGCAGTGGGCGGGGCCTAGGGTAAGGTATCCGGCTGCGTACAGACCCTCGCATAACTAACTACAGTGAGCTGATCTGATAATTATGTAAACATAATGTTATGTTTGTTATCATTGTGGATGAGACAGGAGGACCTGAGGGTGGTGGCTACTGGTGGGGTTACCTTACATATTGCGAATCAAAGTAAAACAAACCCGAAAGAATTCTATAGTTATATCAGAAAGAAAAAAGTAGTTACTTCAACTGTTGGACCGTTAGTCGATGAAAATGGAGAATACACCAAAGACGAAGTACAAATGAGTAATGCCCTCAATACCTTCTTTGCATCAGTTTTTACAACAGAAGACCTCAGTGATAACCCTACACCATCGCCGATTCAGATTGATAATTCAGATGTTCTAAGCAATATCACCGTTACAGAGAGAGAAGTATTGAATTGTTTAGATAAACTCAAGGTAAATAAAACGCCTGGACCTGATACAATCTCGCCTAGAGTTCTAAAGGAAGCTAAGGATGAGCTCTCCAAACCACTGACATTACTATTCAATAAATCCTTGCAGTCTGGAACTATGCCCGATCAGTGGAAGCTAGCCAACGAAGGCAGCAAATCCCTACCCAGTAACTATCGTCCAATTAGCTTAACCTCAGTTGTATGTAAAATGCTAGAAACGGTCATACGAGACCGACTCGTAAATCACTTAGAGGAAAATAACAAACTTCTTCCACGATATCCTCAACCTCTATGATGAGAGTAAAGCTGTAGATATTATATACCTTGATTTTCAAAAGGCCTTTGACAAAGTTCCCCACAAACGTTTACTGCTAAAACTAAAAGCGCATGGAATACAAGACGGTGTGTTGAAATGGATAGAATTGGCTCAGCGACAGAAAGCAAAGAGTAGTCATAAACGGTAAGGCATCTAAATGGACCAATGTAAGTAACGGGGTACCCCAGGGATCGGTACTAGGACCAATTCTCTTTCTAATTTACATCAACGACATAGATGAGGGTCTCACCTGTACAATCTCAAAATTTGCTGACGATACAAAAATTGCAAATAGCGTACTCTCAAAAGAACAAGTTGACGATATGCAACACAATCTAGATAAATTGTCATGTTGGGCCCAAATTTGGCAAATGAGTTTCAATGCGGATAAATGTAAAGTACTACATGTCGGATACCTAAATGAGAAAGCAAACTATTCGATGAATGGCACTCAGCTTAAGAATGTAAACAGAGAAACCGATCTGGGAGTAACAATATCGAGTAACCTAAAACCGAGTCAACAATGTTCAGAAGTTGTTAAGAAGGCAAACAAAATAATTGGCTTTATAGGCAGGTCATTTGAGCATAAATCCAAAGAAGTTATCCTAACCCTTTACAATTCCTTAGTCCGCCCTCTTCTGGAATACTGTGTTCAACCCTTGTGCCCTTATTACCAAAAAGATATAAACAAGCTAGAATGAGTTCAACTTAGAGTTACCAAAATGATACCTAGCCTAAAGAACAAACCATACGAAGAGCGTCTTAGAGAATTAAATCTATTTCCTTTAACCCAGCGCAGATTACGAGGTGACTTAATTCAAGTGTTCAAAATCATCAAAGGCATCGACAATATGAACTCTAGTAAGTACTTCACTATCGACCAATCTAATTACACGCGGGGAAACGGTTGAAAAATTATTGGTAAATCTTTTAACTCACACGAATCTAAGAATTTCTTCTTCAATCGAGTTGTCAACTTGTGGAATGGGCTTCCCCGAAACGTTATAGACTGCATCACCGTTGATTCATTTAAACTCCGCCTAGACAAATATCTTGCATCAAACCCGCGACTGACTGCGTTTGTAAATGAATAACTTTATTTTATCCCCCCCTCAGTTACTAACCCATCTGTCCCCTACTAACTTCCTAATCCTGCCACGGACATTAGTTCCAGGGCAGTAATTCCCTTTCCAATGTTCCCTTACCCACTCTAAACCTGGACACTTGATCCTCAGGTACTCCTTTGTACTTCAGACAACACACTACAAGGCAGACACTTACCAACAATATATATTATATCATGATGGGGACCAACAAATCTCTATACTGTATGGCTGTCAACACTAGGTGAAATATTTATAGAATGGCAGATACAAATATATTTAGATAAGTGCAAGGTGATGTACAGTGAGAGCCAATAGTCGTGTTGCGGTTGTGACCGAAACATAAATGAAACTCGTGAATCATTATGAAAGCCCTACCAAAGTAATAACTTCGGTTGGCAGGCCTGGATCCCTTAAGCTTCGTTTACCGTTTCTCTGATGGGTTCCTATGAATCCCGAGGCTTTGTTGGTTCTTGGATATGAACTATAATCAGTAAGGCCACAGTGAATAACATATTCATCTCGGCTTACACTTCCAAGTTTCCTTTTTTATCCCATTTACGTTTACGTTGCACTGTAAAATGACTTGTTATGTGCTGAAGTTCGTAAATAATAATAATAATAATAATAATACAATAACAATATGATAAAAGTAATAAACATAATAGTCTAAGGGGCCACTATAATGAAATGCATACTTGAATACACAAAACACATAATGCTATTATCGGGAGTATGTAAATAATTGGGGCGAGCGGTGATGGTTCATCCACTTTTTACAAAAATATTCGTAGAACGAATATTGGAAGCAATCATTCATAATCTCGTAATGAAGTTCCCAACTTTGGCTCGTATGTGTGTTATACTTGAAGCTTCATCTTGGTTACTTATTGAATAGCAAAATTATGCAACACCCGCCACAGCAAGTCCGAACAATCCTGACTAGGAGGGATGATTCGGACATAAGGTAAGAATGGTTCGACCATAGCATTTCATGTTAAATAATCACAATTTACACAGATCTGGGATACCTATTACTGTATGATTATTAACCATTACAAATATATTCACTGCTACAGAATAAATAAATATCCTCCACAAATAAGAAGAGGAAAAGTGATGCTGAAGCATATCAAAATACTAACCTAAACGTGGCTGTCCAAAACTGTTAATCTTATCTCCGAAATTAACAAAAATATGGACCAAATGGCAACTCAGGTCAGTGCTACCAACCGTCCGTTAGATAAACTGAAATATACCAGATGTTTAGCCTGTCGACGTAAGTTTTCACCAAATTTAACGACACGACTATTGTCTCTCACTGTACAACCAGCAACAAACTTGATTGTAACATAACTTGGTAAATATATGTTACTATAACTACTTAGTAGTTCAGAGTATAAAGACCAATAGGGTATACTGCCTTAAACTCTCCCACTTATAGTTCAATATTGTTCGGAAGTGTTTAATGATATGTGGAGACAAAACTAAACTAAAATAGTAAATGTTCATATATAATAGTTACCTCTCGTGGCAGTTGTGCATAGACCAAACAAACCTTAAGTCTAATAATATTAGACTTAAGGTGTGTCATATTATGACACATCTTAATTGGAAGAACGCCTGCAGGATTCTGATTTACCGTGGCCTTAGGTTTCCCAAGCAGTTAACGGCAGAAGAGATGACAGGTACAATTTAAATTAAATAACACGGATGTTCTTGTTTATACTGTTCTAGTATGGACATACAGTACATTGGGTATACTGCACAATTCCAGTCTACTACAATCAGGTAAAGATAGGGCAACTATAAACAGTTTAAGCTGGAACTACATTCAAATATGTGTTTGCTTATATATATTTGTTATATATTTGTTTTATGAATATTTTTCTTTGTAATCAACAAAGGGACTAATCAATGATAATTTTGGTGAAAATGTATATTTCCTTTCGTTGGTTAATCGCAATTTACTTAGCAAAGGACTGAACTAGTAAATATGTATGATATTTTGGACTGTAAAACGATAGCCATGGTTGGAAATAGAACCAGAACCATCAAAGGTGACCAATTTAGTTCACCTATAGACAGTACTGTTTTCAACCAAATTTTGTAAACAGTGTTATTATACCTGTTGAAGTAGATACTGTTAAGTATTCTTAACAAATGTTGAAGACAGTATTGTACTCTTCATTCTGTATGTATTGTAATTTCCGTCAAAATGTTTATCTTAGGTATGTATCCCCCCCCCCCCATGCTCTCTCTCTCTCTCTCTCTCATATTACTTGTATCACAAGCCCTGCATATCAATAGTTCAAGATTGGCCCTACAGGACACAACCGTTTATCCGGCATTATTGCAAGCCAATGACGGATTTTGGTGTGCAAATATTTGATAGAAATACCGAAGTCGGTCACAAAGGTCAATATAATATCCAATTAGAATCGTGAGTTAATGACAATCACAACTAAATCAAAGCATCCAACGAGCATGATAAGAGTTCCAGACATTGTTTGTAGGTGACGGCGATACGCATTCTGGATCCAAGATTTTGAAACACGTATAAAAACCGTGCCAACAGGCTTAGGCGGGTGCAAATTGGATCAGGAAAATGCCAACATGGCAACTATCGATATCACACATCATAATACACTTACTCTTCACATACACTCACACACCTTTAATATCGTATAGGCGCTAGCAGGGCTCTGGGACCGTCCACCATCTCCAGATATATAACATATATTATACGTATAGGATACGTGTGCGAGGGAGGAGCTCAGATCCCCTTATTGAGCGTAACGTTGCATTCATCGGCGATCAATAAGCCGAACGAAGGAGGGGAAGCAAAAACGTCCTCCCTCCCACGGTCACCACTCTCTCATTCCCGACTCGTGTATACCTGACCTTGTACATGTAAGTGCTTCTCTCATTTCTTACACCTAGATCTGGTTCCCAATTCTTCACAATAAATTGTGGTGAAATAATTTTGTCCCTCCTCCTGCGCACATCGGACCATAAGATTGCCGTGCTGATGCCCACAACATATTCACATCATTTTGGGGCAAATAACCTTCGCAGTGGGATGTGTTGATGTGATACCAACACATTGATGTTCATTGCATTAAGTTTTGCGATGGTGAGCTTTTCAGCCATAAATCTGCACCAGGGGTAGCTAAGTCCTAGGCCATTTGCACGCTTCTCGGGTAAACGGCAAAATCAGTGAAAATGTTGTGAACAGTGGTAACCACACTCAAAAACATGTTAGACGTAACGTAGCTTATGCAATTACTCGCCTTACCTGCATTGATCATCATGACCAAAATCTTATCCCAGTTGTTTCACTATTTAAACCTGAGTATGAATATCCGATGATGATGCACTTATTTTACACTACTAACGCTACCACCACCCCTATGACATCTTCAGTAAAGCAAATGATGTCTACGAACATATAGAATAGTGTAAGAAGGAGTAAGGTAAGGGAACATGGGAAGAATTTTCCGATTAATACATATTGCAGTATAATAATAAGGAAATAGTGCGCTTGTACACTTCAAGGGGCTTTCACACACACTCAAACTCAGTCCACGACAAGATATGACTAAGCAAATTTTCAAATAAATAACCGTTGTCGGATGAAGTTCTAGTTGTCGTATATGGTATATGGGTCAGGTCACCTGTTGGCGAACGTTTGTCAACAATTCGTATGTGTTCGGATGTGTTCATTCAGCTTCTTGCGTGGTAAATCCTAAGTCGGCGACAATTCCCAAACACATCCGAGTTGTTGACAAACGTTTGTTGACTGTTTGACGGCAACATAAGAACGTCATTATCTTTCGGTCTGAAAGATTGGCAGCCCTAAGCTACCTATTGTTCCGTGAATTATCGTCGACTACATGAGGAGCATTGGTGACAGAATCATAATAGCATTTGACATCATAGGAATATGTCCAAATTAATTTAATCCCACCGTATTTTCAACCATGCATTAGTTTCATTTTCAGGATGTAGCCTATATATTTGGATAGCCTATACTATTTTTTTTGTAATAACTTCTTTGAAAATTATTTTGTTATTTGTTGGTCATTACATTGATTTAACTAGATATTATTACCCATTCCTTTATGTCTGGTGTTATTCCATTCATATTAAGTTTCTGTTTATTGATTTTTTCTCAAATGTGTCCGTCAACTTATTTAAGAGGAAGAAGACAACTGTCATTCACCTGCTCGACAAAATCCCAAATGCATTTACAACAACTCTGCGTGCTCTAATCCGATTTTAGTTAATAATACTCCTCTCACGGAAGATACCTCAACTTGGGCAGGGTTTCTTCATTCAGGTCCGGAGTGCAAATGCATCATCACCCACCAAAAAGTAGGGTGTGGTTGGACCATACCTGGTGATATACCGTACGACAGCCCTAAATCGCTAGAAATTAAGTGTAAGAAGAAAATCTGGTAGCACTGGCAACACTGCATGCTTAGCGATCAGCGGACTGGGTGACGCCAGACGGAGCATTGATATGAGTATGTGAGGTTATTATATTGTTTTTTGTCATGTCCGATGTAATTTGATATCTTTCTATGTATATTTATGATAATCTTAAGTTATTATATATCACAGAGATATGGGTAAGTAAGAGTGAAAATAAGCACTAAGGCATAATATAGGCCAGTTTTGGAAGGTGTATTTCTGTTAATAACATTTCTCAATTTGTTTTTCCAAAACCTAGTGTAGGTATTGTTCTTTACATGGAAATGCCCGTGTATGGTAGACTGCCCCTGGGTCTGTACAAGATCTGTTAACATGACATCCATGCCATTAAATAAGCAGCAACAGTATTTTTTATAATATATGCCTTACTGTATATGTCTTTATATGATTATGTGAAGTGTTATTTGAATAATGCTTGGCCTCCAGCCCAATTATAGTAGCATATTTTAATATTCTAAATATAAGGGTTATAATAATATATATATATCCAAGTGGCCATTTAAGCTATACACATTTGTTTGGCGGTCTGTATGGTCCACCACCAACTGAGTGATGATCCGTCCAAATTGTACCCCCCCCCCCCCCATTCCCACTCCCCGAATATATTTTCCAGTGTTGCAAGCATACTGTATTTCGTAATTATCTGCATACCAAAGGATGTGCAAGTAATGAAAGTTTCATCCACAGATAATGTTTCTCATTTTCAGCCTTCATGCGATTTTAGATCAATATTTGTCCACTAGTAGTACGGTCCAACCTCATCTCACTCTATTGGCTTATCCTCATTTGGAAGTGATTGTGGTGGAGGTAGTCCGAAGGTGTTGTCCTCCAAGAGTTCTCGAATGTCGGTATGTTGGAACAGATCACCGTCTGATGAGGCACCAGGGGGGCCAAAATCATAGTACAGGAACTTGTAGTTAGCATCCACAATAGCCAGCAACACAATTGAATATAATCCTTTTGTAATTGTAAATAGACTGAGCTTCCATCATAAGGTCAACACATTGATACATGTTTTCCATCAATAGCTCCGACGGCATGATGGAAATCCAATTTCTCAGTAAATAAATCCACTACCATTTTCCACTCTTCAGGTGTTGATTGAAATTCTTGCTCTTTCTCCATATTGCTGATAGATTGCTTTGCACACCTTAGGCACAATAATATATATGGTGTTGTGAGCTCTCCTGAAATCGACTGCCAGTTGAATTCTAGCTGAATGGCCTTCTCTCAAATTTATATTTTTCTTCGCAATGACTAGTCGAAGTTCCTATCAAGGTACATTGGTGCTTCCATTCTTAAGAAATTCCGGAAATTTTTAGGGTCCTCATCCTCCAATTCTTGCGTTGGCCAATCATACATCCCATAGTCTTTTCATTGCAACAGCCACTTTTGTGACCCCAATGCAGGTCGTTGGGCCCTCTTGTTTTGTGCCTCAAGTATCTTCAAATTTTGATGTGTTCGCTGACTGGTCGATGAGCGGTCGCATTTGTTCGTTGCATATCGGAACAGTGCACAACATCCAGTGGACGTATTCGGAACAACATTCGACGACCGTTCGGACCCACTTCGGCGAATGTTCACATGCGGTGGACGACTTCAACGAATGTTTGGGTTTCCTGTTACACCCGAGAATTGACAAAAATCACTTTATAAGATCTAATTAAACTGTATTGCTCAAACATACACAAGTTCTAGTGCCTTTACGAACAACATCTTTATATTGTGGTCAGCCGTTTCGTCATTAGATAAGGACATCATTAATGTTACATACAAAATCGATGTACAATTACAAAGAACACCTTAATGACGTAATTTAACATAGTAAGGCAAATAATAATCGAATACATAAAAAACACATGAGAGTCATCAACAAAGGGAACTATAACAAATTGTATAGGATGGTGAGGGGAGTGGAGAAGCCAATCTAACCTGCTCGACAAACCCTTGTGCTTGTCTACTGTAAATTTGAAAACATGCAGGGCAACTAGGGTACTGATTAACACAAGGTGTTTGGCAGTTGGTGTATGAATTGAAAGAGTGTTCACTGGACTCAGCACCCGTTTCTTCAGTTACTGTAGCTGTAAATTTGGGTTAAACTCTCTGAAAATATGTCGAGTTCTTCACCTGTCATTAATGTTCGAGTACTTTCATACTGAAATCCCTATATTTTTGTTTTATATACACGGTTTCCATCACATATTGTTCCATAACATTTGCAACTACCAAAACAGCTTGACCCTACTACGGAGGAGATTGTTTTTTGATTGAGTGTCATATTTTTGTCAAATGTCTCCATTTATGGAAAAGACTCTAAATATAGAAATTATTATAACCGATCCACTAATAATTGTTCGATTGATTCATCCGTTGGAATAGGTCAAAATATATATATTATTTTAGTCCAGGACCAACTGCCGTCATGTTGCACTAGTCATTTGATTACCTTCATCAGTGTCGTAGTTGCCAAGCAGGGTATATTGGAAGCACCTTGCTAGCTATAAAAGTATGAGTAGACGAGCACAAGGAACAATGTATTAGATTAAAGTAATAATGTAGACTTAGAACTTTATAATCTCTATATAATTACAAACTAAAACCATACATTAACAATATCTTCTCACTTTAGATCGCAATTGTACTGTATTTGTATTTTAGTCTTATCGTAGTTTGTATAATTTTCTTAAGTTTATGATTCAAATGTAAATTCGATTGACCAGTTACATTTGAATATGTTTAGTGATAGCTTCCTTCTCTGATAATACTGGTGTTTCCTACGTGTTAACTTATCATTTGCTCAGCTATATTACTTAACGTAATCAAATTTTGTATTTCAATTGTACATCTTTGTTTTATATTTTAGACATCAATGTTGATGTCATTATCTATTGATTAAATGTTTGGCCACACATAAATGTCATGTTTCGCAAATGCTCTAATACCCATATTCATTCTAAATTTTTGGTTACCCATGACAAAACCTATCTCGAATATACAGTAGGTTTGAGTCCCGAAGGGAAGAAGGAAAACCTAATATTTAGTAGTGGCCCCTTCATCATTGACGATGTGCCTTAACATTGTTTATGGCCAATCTTTGAACTCAAGCTTGCTTTTCAAACTTCCCGACCAGGAGAGAACAAAATACGATTGCCACACATCGTGACCGAAACGCTCTAAAAAAACACTCACGGACTCGTCCTATATGATGTGGGTACCACTACTAGAAAAAACACTAGCAAAAAATAATAGAAAAATAAAAATTAAACTTGATTTAGCAATGCGCTTCTCATGCGTCTGCTGTCTCCCGCACGCTTCGCAGCGGCCCTCGAAGCCATCTCTCGTTCTTCACTGATATATCAAGACTTTCAAAATACAGCAGATGAATGGGAAGGGGATGGAAGGGAGGGGCAAAATCGTCAATGATTCCGGGGCCACTACTATATATTAGGTTTTCCTTCTTCCCTTCGAGGCTCAAACCTATAATTTATTAGTGGCCATTTCATCATTGACGATGCGCCTGATATCTCAAGTCTGGAGAGGGACATTTATCAGGAATATCATAACCACTAACAAATAACTAAGGTTTAAAGAGAAACACGTACGAAAAAGATCATTGTTTAATAATATAAAAATAAGAAAGAGTTTACAGGCGGCGTTTATTAAAGGTTTGCCTGCTGTGTAGCACCTTTACGTTTGATAGAACAGTAGGATTTACACACATAAACTATACATTTAGCTTATTACTAAATAAATAAATAAATATATTGTCTCTTAGAAAATACTGATACACTTTGGTGGCATATATAAATAAATTGCCTAACAGGTAGGCTACTCTATTACAAATAGATTTGTACAATGCCCTTATATTTAACCTTAAGATTATTGAGCATAAATTAATACTTTATTGCCATACATAAAGTATACAAATTTTAAGTTTCCTGACTAGACTTACTTTAGTCTAAGGAATGGGTATCACATGACCGTAATTTTCATCATCATGTTGTATCACATAGGAGGCAGGTAGGAGGCCCTAGTTAGAACACTACGCCCCCCCCCCCCTTTCTTTCTACAAAACTAGCTTAAAACTAGACTCTCTGCCTTAATGCTACACATGTGTGAGAAGGTTTCATGAGATTAACGGACAGGTAACGTGTTAGGAATGTATGATTGGACGACCATAATTTGGTCAGCTGAATATCATCTAGGGAATAAATATGTAAGAACCTGAGTGAGGCAGCCCACTTCCGTATATCGTGTGATCTTGCAAGAACGCCCGGATTACTCTCCCTGATAACTTCTACTAACAAAGCCGCCAGCTGACGCTTTTGAAGACGTTTACCTGTCCGTGAAACCCAGAGGGACCCTGCCTGAGATGGCTGAGACTCCCGCATATATAAAATGAGCGATTGCACCAGGCAAAGTAAATGGTGTTTATCGCCCTGTTTCAGAGCTGGCACTTGAAACTCTGTAAATCCATGGTTACTATGTTCATTCTTTGCGATAAAATTAGGAGCAGGTGCAATATGGACACTCATGTTGTGCCTCGAGAACCTTAACCCTCTCACGTTCTTGACGCAATGTTGAGCCTATTAGGGATACTTTAAATCCTTTGTTACCATCAGGGGTATTTAGAAACCTTTAGTTTAGTTACTTTAACCTCTGCAGTTGTCTTTGAGTTAGCTGTGGGCAGGAAAGGTAATTATAAGAGTAAGAGAACTCTATTTCTTATTGCTAATCTGGCAACCTCTGCGTCATATGGTCGTGAGAGGGTTAAGCAAGATGGCCCCGAACTCATCGCCGCCAACACAGACACCCTGTCACCCGTGGCCAGTGCCATAAGAAAAATGGCTTTATGAAGTCTTAACTCATAAGGAGGATTTCAACAATATTTACGGGAATGAAGCATTTCAAGGGTTAAATCAAGAGACCAGGTGGGTGTGAGTTGACGTGGTGGAGGGCGAAGCAGGAAGCAAGACCGCATGAACCCCTTCTCCTCCGCCTCTGCTACGGACAGACCAGTTAAAGCGAAAAAAGGCGTCCGAATAGCCGTGAGGTGATTCCTTAATGTGATTACTGATAACTTACGCATTTCAAAAAGATAATTTAAATATTTAAATATCAGTGCCACCGAGGACTGCTGTTGGTCAGTTTCTACGATCCAGGTAGTAAAGGCTTTCCAATGGGATTGATACTGTCTTTGTGTTGATAATGTATACTGATTGATCAACTTTTGAGTCACGCTTTCCCCAAACGGGCCTAGCCGCTTGGCCTTCTGAATATCCACAAGGCAAAAGTCAGCGAGGTCTTGAGGTTTCCAATTGCTTCTAAGTGTAAGCACGAGATCGGGATCGACACCGTGTTCTTGCATCACGTCTTCAATTGATTGTACCAAACTTGGGTCGGCCACATCGGCGCGATCATCGAGGCCATACCCCGATAATCCCGTAGTTTGTGAACTACTTTGCCCATTAAGGATGCGTCTGGAGGTGGAAATATATAAATGGAGATCCATTTGTTCCAGTCTACCTGAAATGCGTCAGGACCTCCCACCAAAGTCTGACTCCAGCGTGTGAGGTACTGAGGTAACTTTGTGATTTGCCTCTGACGCGAACAAGTCCCCTTGTGGAAGGTATGGCTCCGCAATCATCTCTTGAAAGGCGGTTTGCTTGAGAGCCCATTCTACTAGAGTGCTCTGTCTCCGAGACAGAGTGTCTGCCCATACGTTCGCCACGCCGAGCAGATATGTTGCGTGAAGATAAATCTCTAGCCTTGCAGCCAGATGAAAGATCTTTTCCGACAACCCTTGTAACACTCGAGATCTCGCTGACCCTTGCTTCCGAATGCATGTGACTGCAGTCAGATTGTCTATCCTGAAGGCTAAGGACTTTCTCGCCAAGTTTAAGCCGTGCTCCTGTAGAAAAAATAGGGGGACTAACAACTCCTTGGCATTGATGTAAAGATGATTTAACCTGGACCATAGACCCTGACCCTGATGTCCTAGGTTCGACTGATACCCCCAACCCAGGGTACCTGACGCGTCCATATCTATCCAGACCGTCGGAGGAGGAGCCGTCCATGTCAAGGAGGAGTGAATTACTTCTGGGTTCGCCCAAGCCGCCAGTAGGTTGTGGATTAACTTTGGAATTTTCCGCAGTGTTTCCGCTGGCAACAGCGGAGAGCACCTGTTTCCTTCCAAAATAATATGTTTTACCTTCAGACGACCTAACGGGTTCAGCTGTATCCAATTTAGTGAACCCACCAGAGACTCCCAGATTCTCCTTGTGGTAGTCAGAGCATGAAGAAACCGAAAGAGTTTCCTCCGAAACCTCTGACGGTTGTCCTCGCTCTGACTCAGAGTGAGTAACTCGGTATCCCAGATAAGGCCCACCCATTGGATCGTTCTCGTGGGGTTCAAGGTTGACTTTGCCAAGTTCACTTAGAATCCCAAGGCATGTACATGAGTTAAGACCTGATTTACATGTTGGAGGCAAATTATTTTGGATTGAGCTATTATCAACCAGTCGTCGAGATACCATAAGACAATGATTCCCTGATTTAGCAATGGTAGCAAAGCTTGCCGGAACAATTTTGTGAACATTCGGGGTGCTAGATTTAAACCAAAGGGCATTCTTTGAAAGACAAACGTTTGATCCCCGTTGCGCAAAGCTAGGTATTTTTGAAAACGCTTGTTTATAGGGACATGCCAATAGGCATCTGTGAGATCGATGGAACACATCCAACAATGCGGCGGGAGTGTTAATCTACTCTGATTCACAGTCAGCATCCTGAACGACTGATTGTGAATGTGAGTGTTCAGATAGGACAGGTCGATCACTGGCCTCATCTGAACACTGTCCCTCTTTGGCACCAGGAATATCCGGGACGTGAATACGGGTTGATATAAAGGACTGGGGATAATGATCTGTTTGAGGGCCATCTCTCTGATGACGGATCCCACCTCTAAAGAAACAAGATTAAATTCTGTGGGGATACGTAAACGAGGTCGCCGGAACCACCGCCATGAGAGACCCTTCCTGACCACTGTCCTTGCCCATGTTCGCCGGGGCCATGCCCAGTGACAATCCCGGAAACTGCCAGTCACATGACTGGTATTGTCCCTCGGATCCGTCTCGCCTTGCCTTGGCACTGGGAGTGAGAGAGTTGCGTGGTGTCTCAGTTTATTGGATTGGAGGGTTGTGACTCTGACTTAGGATTTGGGGGATGAGAGGCCTTGCTATCATTGCTACCGGGTTTACCCCTAGACTGCCCCCTGAACCATTTCCCTCTACCCCTGGCCTGACCGTGTCCTCATATGTACCGCTGCTTCTAGAGGTTGTGTGAGTCTTTGGTGACTGAAATTACTGTGACTGACCACGAAATGAATTCTTATGAGATTTAGTTTTAAATGTTGGCTCACCCTTCGACTTGGAAGCAGTGGCATTCTGAGAGTCTAACAGGAAGTTAACGGTGCGCCAGGCATCCTCAGAGGCAAGGGTTTTAGTGAAGACATTCGATAAAATCAATCTCCTACAAATCTCTACAGGGAGTCTCCGTACCAGGTAAACCATCAGATCTTGACGAACCCACACAGCCTCGGAGAGAGCCGTGCGGATATCACCAAGGGACTGAATGGAATTCTGGAGTAAAAGGCACCTAGTAAGAGAGCCTTATAGGTGCCAGCGTCCGTGACCGACTCAGTCGTCCTAGCCAGAGAGGCCGCAAGCTGGCGGCTGAGCAGTAATTGGGACGCTAACCTCCAGGCCTTCTACCTCATTTTATAATCTTTATCTATCTGTACCTGTGTGGGGGGAAAAAAGGGTTCAGACAACTGACAAATAGATAACTTAGGGGTCCCAAAAAAATTAAGTATGTGTTGTGGGATCCCTTCCGCCTTGCCTACCGGCATAGAGAACCAATGATTATCCTCTTGTGGGAGCTGATGACTGCTCTTATTAGTAATAGTGCTGGCAAACAGCTGGCCCTCCTGCGCCCTTGCCACCCACGGACCTGACTCCCCGCCACTAATATGAACTACGGACGTACCTGCGTCATCCCTAAAAGGTACTGATTTTAACTCTGGGGTCATTCCCTGTAACAGTTTGATATAATTTAACCCATCTGATTTAGTCCAATCTGAAAATAATTTCCCAGATGTCACGGGAGGCAGGGCAGGGGATGGCATGTAGACAAAATAATCAGGATGATAAATGGTGGGGATAGCTTTAACAATGACATCTAACACCTCACCTAGCTGGTTCTTGGCCCTCAATTTCTTAGCTTCACTCATCTCAATAACCCAATGTTTTAGCAAAGGTGTCTCACCTGTATCTGTGGGCTGTGCGACCTCGGGGCAAATGGCAGTAAGAACAGACCAGGACATATCAGGTCCATATAACAGGGGCATAGGGCCCTTCTTAAAAGGAAGTGAATGATCAAGGGCAGGTGGAATAAGATCCAAGAACAACTTCAGATTGGAAGGTAAAATTGATGCAGCTCCCGAAGTGGTAGCCGCTGGAGTGACTGTGGGAGGAGGAATGTTATCAACTTGAGTCTGAACAGGCACCTGGCCTAGAGGTCGTACCGCCTGGGCCAAAGGTGCCGTTACTTTAACCTGTCGCTCGTCCTTCACTTGTCTCATAAAGTCAAACCACTCCTGCAACTTCTCATTCGACACAAAAACTCCACTTTCTTGGTCTGACTGGGATGCAGACTGAGACATATCTGAGCCCTGCGTTCCGGAATGCCGAGAAGCTGGTCGCTGGCCAGGCGGCAACTCCTCGGTATCTACTCCTTGTTGGCGTATGGTGAATCCCGGTGACTGGGCTGTGGGGGCTGGTAAAGCCTCCAACCGAGACTCGCCAGCTCGGGCAGCAGTATCACGTGTTTCTGTCTGTGTGAAGGGAACGCCGGGCTGAGATATATCACCCAGGTTTAGGTCTGGGATCTCATAGTCCATGGGTTCCTGGAACGAATCAAGCTGGTCAGAGGAGCACTCATCCTCCTGACGGCTGGACACAACACTACTGCCATGCTCCGATCCTGATACCAGAATTGGGTTCAGCCTGCACTCGTTGCGGGATCGTGAACCGGTGCGATTGGCCGGAGACATAACTTGCTGTGTCTCTAGGGGCCTCCTGTTGCGACGAAGAAGAGGTATGTTCCGGCTTGGGTGGCTGAGCTGAGCCGCCTTCTTCGAGGAGGAGGATATTTTGGAGTGCTTCCTTCTGTCTTTTCTATCATCGCCTGATGAGAGTGTGGCAGAAAGTCAGAGCGGCGTCTCTTTGACTCCTGTTGAACAAGGGGTGAAGAGGACCTGGGAGCTGCTACGGGAGAGCGGGACCGATCTCGCCTAGAAGATGACGACGGCACTTCCGGTGGATTCTTGGTGGTTTGCTTGGTTTGGCGAGAGGGTGCATCGCGAGTATCTGTCGAAGCCGGCGGAGTAACTGTTTGCTTTACATTAGAACTACCGGAAACATAGGCGGAAGGCTCTGGTTTATGAAAATCATCTAACAAAGGGTCATCCAACTGTAAAGATTTATGAGCAACTGTCCTACAGTATGTTACAAATATTGACATAATGTGGAGCAAAATTGTCTTACACTGTCCATCAGAATGAGTGAGATAGGCATTACGTAGCACAGAACACTTGGGGCATGATTTGGATAACCACCGGCCACGAGAGCTGTCCAAACAAGGCACACATTTAACACACAAAAGATGACCAATGACCGCTAAATTTGTGCACCCCAAAGCGGCGCAAAATGCAAAGCTACTCTTATCCATGGCTCCCTCCCGCCTGGGAGATGCAGATAATCCTAGGTGTCCAGACTGCGAGCCTGAGGGTGAGAACATTTCAAGAAATAATGCTCGTAAGGACACACTAGGCTGGAAAAGCATAAATAAAAATATCTCCAACAATAAAGAGAAAACAACTTGAATAACAATATACAATCTTATTTCCCCTTACGTTATCTACATTCCCCAAAAATGTAACTGAGTAGTGAGTAGCCTTCCATGTGCTACTGGTGTATATAACCTCTTACCTAAGTGACCAACACTGACCTAATCCCATCTTATAAAAGAAATTGATCCGGCGACCAACGCTACTGTGAAGCTATTGTCTTTAACTCGCGGCGGACCAGCGCCCCGATATAAGCTACAAAGATTACTGAGATGCTCAAGATAGGAATGGGCGAGTTCTTTTCTCGGCTCAGCCGTTTTATTCCCGGCGGAAGTGGCTCCCCAATGTTTAACCACCAGGAGAACGTTCTGATAGTACCAAGCAATGAACGTTTTCTCTGTTAAGTTTGTAAGGCGGATTTTTTTTTTTAAGGGAGGCAGGTAGCCGAACTCTCCCAAAAAGACATGTGTAGTAAAATGTTGGTCAACCGAAATTAAACAAGACGCCGGTAAACAAAACAGACAAAATCCAACCTATCCAGTGCCATACAAGGATAATCTGAATTTTAACATAGCTCTAGATGTTTCCAGAAGTTTCCCGGCGGGGAAACCGCTTGAAGCAACTAGAGGCACATTGACTAAATCTCACTTTAACAAATCCCGCCGTAAGGGCCATACTTCCCAGAACAGATAACCCAACATGCGCATATTATGCCATAGTTATACATTAATAATACACAATCAATAAATAACACTTCCAAGCCATAAGAGTACAACCTACATGAGGCCAACTAGATGGGGGCAGAAGTCGATGATATCAATAATAATAGCACAAACCTGCACTCCAGCGAAGACCAATCTCAACACGTAGCGATGAAGAAGCGTAGGTTGAATAGCAGCATGACTCCGTGCAAGACCCCTCGGCTATGTGAGAACATCTAAAACGCACTAGCCCTCATGTAGAGCATACTGTTGAACACCCAAAATGGACCGAACAACAGGCCCCTGTTCACTAAAAGAATCCTCATGACTAACAAGCGAACTAAATATGAGCTAGGGTAATGAAACAAGCACGTGGGAGCCATGCGTTATCACAACGAGGACTCCGTCTAACACACTCGCCTTTAATAAGTACCCGGAAAACAGTCTCCTAGTGCCAGAGAAAGGACGTACACAGCCTACTCCTAGTTTATAAGCTACCTGACATCAGCACTGTACATATGTACATATGTACATATGAGCAAAAGACTCACAATGTCCGAGGGTAAGTGAAGAATGAAGGAGGGCTGGCACACCCACGAGGCACGTCAGCCAAGTCTGGGCCCAGAAGTAAGAACGAGAGATCACTTTGAGGACCGATGCGAACGTGCGGGAGACAGCAGACGGATGAGAAGCGCATTGCTAGATCAAGTTTA
This sequence comes from Paralithodes platypus, assembly GCA_032716605.1. Classification (NCBI taxonomy): domain Eukaryota; kingdom Metazoa; phylum Arthropoda; class Malacostraca; order Decapoda; family Lithodidae; genus Paralithodes; species Paralithodes platypus. The sequence goes on from CM064578.1 coordinate 16,462,970, forward strand.
ATTTTTATTTTTCTATTTTTGTTGTGCTAGTTTTTTCTAGTATCACATCATATAGGACGAGTCTGTGAGTGTTTTTTTAAAGCGTTTCGATCACGATGTGTGACAATCGTATTTTGTTCTCTCCTTGGTGGGAAGTTTGAAAAGCAAGCTTGAGTTCAAAGATTAGCCATAAACAATGTTAAGGTGCATCGTCAATGATGAAAGGACCACTATAAAATAGATGTATATGGTTAAGCATCGGCACTTCAAAATAGGGCTACTTATTGCTTAGCAGTAAACAAAAATAATAAAAAAATCATTTATATAGTATGCAGAAGAGAAAACTAGATTTACCCTATAATTATTCCTTTGGACTTGGTTACGGTAGATATTTTTGTATTGAAGTTTTCAGTAATCGGGTGCCTTATATTTTGTTGGCCTTGCTTACACTAGACAAATTTATGTATACTACATGGGAACCAAGGTCCAAGCAATCACATGAGAACACGCTATCTCCTTTATACGTTGATCTCATAATTTCCAAGAGACCTTTCATGTGCAAATCCCTCCTTTACTTAATGATGTCTATTATTTGCCAAAAAAAAAAAAATCAAAATCATTTAGAGGGTAAATTATGGTAACTAGAAAGTGTAATTCACACACCACAACCTTCAAATGACTAACACATGGAGATGAGCACTGCGGCAACAAGTGGATTTGTCTATAGCCTTTTCTGTACATTATCGAATAATAGGGCTTGATGTATAGTGAGGATACTGAGGATAAGGAAGAGAGTAATTGAGTAATGATGGGAATGAACTGGTCTGAGTGTCAATGGGTAGTGTACCAAATGTGCATACATATAACAACAAATAGAAGAGGTAGATCGCAAATTCGATGTATATATAATTTAGTATATACAGTATATATATATATATTATGCTTGGGATTATAAATAGGCAGTAATGACAACTCTGTTTTTTTTTTGTTTTTTTTTTTGTGTCTTAGGATAGACGGGGGAATGAGTAGGGGTTAGGTCAGGATGGTTATGGTTTTTTCACACCATATCGTACTATTATGTCGTCAAATATATATTATTCCGGCAACATTTCTGGGTTATTTTTCACTGGTGTTTGAAACATTACTATGCTGAAGGTAGATTACATTTGGGCAGATGTGTATTTGAACAGTTCAATTCATTATGTAACAGACCTATGGTATATTGTATTAACCCTTTCTTAAAGGGTCCTCCTATAAAGGGTGCATTATCAAATTTAACCAAGAATATAATATATTAATGACACCAATGTATCTAATAAATGTAAAGGCATTCAAACTATAGCGGGGTCATAGATATATATATATATATATATGTAAACAAAGTAAAGAAGGAAAATACACAACAATGGAAAGGGGGGGTGGGGGGTAAAACGGATATGCATATGAGTGAACCAGATTATCCCGTAAGTCCGGGTGAATATAAGGGTATAACAGAACATGATGATGGCTATAAATAATAGGATTATGCAAGGAAGGAGGAGACAATGGAGTGTGTGTGTGTGTGATTGTTTATAAATAATTCTTAATTTTGAATTACATTGGACATATTTTTTTTTTTTTTTTTTTTTTTTTTTTAAGAGACAATGAACGGAGGAAGGAAAAACACAGATAAAACAAAAAGGTCCATGTGCCTAAAGGCATCCTCCATTCATAAAATGTTTGTAACAACTGGATTTAAACATTTGTTGATTGTAAGTTTGTGGAAAGCAATTCGAGGGAAGTGAATTCCAAAGAGTAGTAGCTCTGGGGATAAATGAATTCTGATAAGCAGAAGTTCTGCATTGTGGAGGAGAAAGTGTAAATTCATGGGCGCTCTCAGCTGCCCTAGTTCTACGGGGAAAGATGTGGAGAGGCGGCACAATTGAAGCAAGTTCCTCGGAACAATTGCTGTGAAAATATCTGTAGAATAATGCAAGGGATGCAACGTTTCTTCGTATGGCTAATGTAGGAAGGTCTGTGTGATTGCAGGGTTATTGATTAATCTAATAGCTTTATTTTGAATTTTGTCCAACTGCCTCAATGCAACCACTCCACTTCCACCCCACAGAGGTGAACAGTAATCCATCTGAGAGCGCACATGACTTTTATATATTACGGCCAACTGCTCGTCAGTGAAGAATTCTCGAACTCTGTACAGGAGTCCCAGTTTTTTAGAGGCATTCTTAGCAATGCTTCTAACATAATGTGTCCAGCTCAAGTTAGTAGTTAATGTTACACCGAGAATGTCAATACTAGGGGAAGTGGGAATATTTACATCATTAAAAAATATATGGGAGTCAGTGAGATTCTGTCGGTTAGAAAATTGAATGTACTTGGTTTTCTGTGCATTAAAGGAAACTAGATTCTCTTGTCCCCATTCACTAATTCTAGAAAGGTCCCGGTTCAGAGAAATTGCAGTGTTTATTTTTGAATTTATAAGATCGGGTTGGGTGAAAGAATTGGTAAATGTGAAGGAACTGTGGAGTGTTGAGTCATCTGCGTAGGAATGTATTGGATTATGAGTGGTAGATATGAGATCATTGATATGAATGAGGAACAGAGTTGGGGCCAAAACTGATCCCTGGGGAACACCAGCATTTATTGAGTGAAATTGAGAATAAAGGCCATCTACCATTACACGTATTTTTCTGTTATGAAGATAAGAAGAAATTAGTGGAACTAATGATGCAAGGCCGTAGTGTGACATCTTCGACAATAAGGATTGATGCCAGACTCTATCAAATGCCTTTGATATATCCAGTGCTATTGTATGTGTTTCACCATGTTGGTCTGTAGCTTGGTTGATTTGATGCGTAAGAAGGCAAAGAATGTCTGCAGTTGATCGACATCGTCTAAAACCATATTGCCTATCACTGATTAATTTATTATTCTCCAGATGCTTAATTATGTGATTATTTAATATAATTTCAAAAACTTTGCCAAGAGTGGAAGTTATAGCTATTGGTCTGTAGTTTGATGGATCTGAAGAGGCACCTTTTTTAGGAACTGGATGGATGTTTGCTTCTTTCCAGGGTACTGGGAAGCATGAGGTATGAGTACACAGACGGAAAAATTTTGCCAATACAGGAGCGAGCACCAAGGAGCAATTCTTAAGTACTATTGGAGGAATTTCATCTGGACCAGGAGCCTTATCTACTGAGAGATTCTGCAAAATAGTTTTGACATGTCTGGTGTGGATCTTAAGTGAGGGAATTTCAGGTGAATTAAAATTAAGTACAGGGACATCTTGATTTATGTCATCTAAGGTTGAGTTGGTGGAGAAAATATCTGCAAGAAGGTTAGCTTTACCTCGTGGGTCACTTACAAGATTACCAGTCGGAGATTTTAATGGTGGAATGGATGAAGCAGTAGTGAAGTTGGATTTGAATGAGTTAAGAGTAGACCAAAATATTTTGTTATCATTTGGATTATTTAGAAGTTTATTTGCCTGCTTATGGAGAAAGTTTGATTTAGTTAGGTTTAATACAGTTTTGGCATGATTTCTGATGTTTCTAAAGTAATTAAAGGCTTCATGTGTTTTTGATCTTGTGTATGCATTGTAGGCTATTGCTTTTTGTTCAGTTACTCTAGCACAATTATGGTCAAACCATTTAGGTGAATTAGATCTTTTACTGTACTTTTGATGAGGAATAAAAGTTTCCATTCCAATTTTTACAAAATCTTGTATGTGGCTCAAGGTGGAGTGTGCATCATTAGAAAAGAAAGAGGTCCAGGGAATATCAATAAAGAAACCTTGAAGACCCTCCCAGTCTGCCCTATCGTAATGCCATTTAGTCACCAAAACAGGTTCAGAGTGGGAAGGTGTGGTAGGTGATAGACAGGTGGCCTGAATCAGACAGTGATCAGAGGGAAATGATGGGACTGCAAACAGGTTATTACGTTTATTCATAAATCTCTCGGTGTGTACCTCCCTTATAAGGACAAATTAATCTGTGAAATTATTAATTTGTATTCATAAAATAGATATAATAAAAGGAATCACGTGACTGAGTGATGAAGTAAACAGAGAAAATACATCAAACAAGATAATGCAGTGACACAAATAACTATTACGATAAATATGTAATTTGATTTGATTAAATAACGAATCGGAGGGGAGCTTAAGCATTGGATTGGTAATCCAATGGACCCGGGTTCAAATCCCGATATGTCAATGGGAAGATATTATTGGGATTGAATTTGTGCTGTACCTAGTATCAGTGCATTACCACAAAGCCCACCGAAATGCCAAAAAAATACCCTCATTGTTCCCTGATTAAATAACACTGTATGAATATTCCCATATTCAAAATATGTTACAGGGGAACAATGCCTAGTGAGTTCACTGCTCAATAGGTGGCGTTCTGAGAGTGAGGGTCTGAGTCTGGAGGGTGAGACGGTGAAGCACTTGAGCGAAGCAACGAGCCGCTTCAGAGAAGGAGCTGCTTCGAGCCATGATGAATGCTTCACATGTCTCACTCCCCAGACTGGAACAAGACCGTGTTGAGCGGTGGAATGTACAGGCTCTCAGCCTATGCCCGAGAGGGAGTAGTTGGAATATAGAAAAAAGACAAAAAAAGAAAAAACAAAAAAACATAAAGTTCCCTTATATTAGGGAAAGGGAAATATTGCTGTGGACATATATTTGAAATATGCTAAGAACTGACGTATTAAATGAAGAGCGATAACAATGTTTAATAAGTTGTGTGGTGACTTACAAAACTAATCATTATATCTAACTAGTTACTGGACTTTCAACTCATACAGTTACTACACGCAGGTTTCGCGGTTTCGAGGTTCGAACTTGGGGCTTCGTTCTCCGATTTTGGGTCCCTTACTGCAAAGTTCCATTTTCGTGTCCAGTCCAGATCTACTGTAGTCTATGACTGAACATATCAGATATTATGATGAATGGCCATTGAAATGGAATCATTTATTATATTTAAAATATATACTTACATTACTTACAAGCATTAATTATAACAGTTATGCGTGTACACTGTAAATCACCAATGCGTTACATGAATTACTAAAATGTTCCCAGACTACAGTGAATCTATTCCTTAATTTTGTTACCGGATATGCACATATTAAGAGGTTAGTTTTTGTTGTTCATATATAATAGGTTGGAATGTAGCGTGTTAGAGTGTACACCGGGATTCAAAAGTATATAGTTACCTTCAGTAATGTTGATAGTACATTGACATTGTGAACGTTGACATGATGGTAGTAGGTAGTCAATCGGTCTACCTTGTGATCGTAAATATTAGGGAATATTTATAATAGTGTAGAGACAAAATAATAGATGAAAACGCGGGGGAAAGAGGGCAAAGATAAACTGCGGAAAGAAAATCTACAGTATAAGGAATGAGCATGCGAGGAAAAGCAGAGCAAATGTTTATGACAAAGTGGACAGGTTGAAATGAAACAACAAAGAACGTTTTTGAAAACAGACACACAAGAAAGTGAAATTTATACGAGAGAATGAGCCAGTGCAAAGGAGAGTGAATTAACCCTTAGCATGTGATGACACATATAGTTTCTGTATTCAATATATAAATATAAACAAGGGATAACGAAAGTGAAATATAAAGGCATGCGTGGAATTTCCTTTCCATCTGTAATTGTTTTATGAACTCTTCCAGGAAATGTTCAAACCTTCCAACTGTCTTCGTGTACGATATATTTCCAAAGGGTCAGGAGAGTCTTTTGATTTCATAATATCTTCTTCCAATTTCCCTAACGCTGGTCTTGCTCTCGCTACTTAAAGTAACTCCTGGTCACTATGGGATTGCAAGATCTCTCTCTCTCTCTCTCTCTCTCTCTCTCTCTCTCTTCTCTCTCTCTCTCACTCTCCTGCGGCAATTATAATAGACACGTAGATAATTGCGAGAGTGCCATATGATTATGGATCTTTTACTGCATGTACTGCACAATATTAATTTCATTGAAATGTGTTTGCAGGTTAATCCGTAACCTCAACGTTTCCACAGGAAGCAGTAATCATAAATATTGAATATTGTAATCATACATTTTCAAACACGGTTATGTAATCAAGTTGATAGCTAAAGGCTGAAATTATGTTGGCGAATACTGCCTTTATATCTGAATGCCAATACATATTACTTGGTATTAATATCGCTTGGGTTAAGTGAAAGGATTTGTGAACTAACATTAACTTCACTGTTACAGGAATATGATATATGCATGAAATGACATTTGTATCCATTACACAAAATATAATATAGTACAAAAAATTAGCATTATTATTAACATCACCAGTTGCACTAAATAGGCCTTTTTTCTATATGTGTGTCAACTACAGTAATGTAAGCTAGATATACAGTCAAAATCAAATGTTCGCCGAAAACCTTGATGACGATTTGTGTGATATCCAAAAAATGTATCCTACGACGCTGTCTATAATTTGATCTGTCTGATCTTAAATGAATGCATTCCAATTATGAAGATGTTTTGAGAGTTAGAAGGTAAACTGAAATAGTTGTTGTATTCTCTCTGATCCCAAGAGATCCCTCCTAAACTTCATAGTATTGTCTAATGAATCGAAAATAAAATGAAGAAAGGAGTCCTCGAATATTGATAAGTTAACTGGACATGACTACAGCGTTCAACAAAATATTAGTCACGTGTTATTAGACACCTGTAAAGTATTTCAAGGAGAAGAGATAGTAACTGAAAATGACACTGTTTATGATCAAAACATACGACGATTATGAAAGTGCTGTACCTTGTATAAAACATTATTAGTGGTATATACTGTGTATTGACTGTAATTATGTGTTACTACAGTGGTGATGTTGATATCATGGACGTTAGAAATATACAATAAACCTGGTAGTTATGAAAGCATAATATCCATGTCCACCACAACCAGCCACCAGGTCCAAGGATATTACCGTGATTCAAGTCGTAAATCCGGAGCTCTGGGTAAACTTGAAGGGGGAAAAGGGGGTCATTGTCCCCCGTCCATCACTGGCTGAGTCGGAAATCACATACGTACAAACTACATGTAGACAATTGTTGTGGAAAGCCAAATGTGAGGGTGATCAAGTTACTGTACGAGCTTTAATTAACACTCATGGAGCGGCTAGGTCGGTAACTTCTACTACCTGCCAAGCGGGTAATTTTACCCTAAACGAGCTTATTTCCGTGCTCTTTTTCATGCATAAACAAGAGCCAGAGCGTAATACAATTATGTATCCGTGAAAGGACGATAATTGAGCTTTCCAATGACACCAGAACCATCCTTCTACGACCACGCGTTCTCTTGCAACGATCGTGCAACACGAAGGAAAAATTGCTAAAATACGGTAATTTCCTTACATAATTCCCTGTGTAGCGAGGCGATGTGTGTGGAGGGGAGGGCAGTCGCGGCGCAGGAGCCGTGCCGAACGGTCAGAGCGAACCTACGCTCCTCCCAACGCTCGTCTCTCTCTCAGAGCCAATTATGTGCTCAAAATTGGTACCGACTTAAGGCGGGCCCCACCACATAGTCCTTGGTTCTCTAGACCGCCTTAAGTCGGGCCCCGCCAAAGAGGGGTTAAGGTTTGTGTGATCATGGTGGTGAAGCATGGTAACGATAGACAACCTGAACATTGGTTGTGTATACCAGCGTACTGAACCACCTCTCATGGTGGAGCAGGATAATTACAGTGATAAATATTTAGCGTGGACACCTGTAGATGGCTGCAGCACACACACGTCAGTACGTCATTCAACCCTTTCACAACCATACGTAATGTTCACTTTAATGTTGTTTCACATTAGACGATTTATTCAGTTTGGATATTTATCTGTTGGAGTAAATTTGTTAATGAAGTTATTTGCACCCCTTCGATTTGTTGAGTCGTAATCTAGAGATAAATTGCCTAGTCTGAGACATATAATATTAAACAGCGTCATCATAGTGAAAGACTTAACACACGTTAGGATAATATGGTCGGTGCTCCTTATATATTGTTTACAACAATACACGGATATATTGATAAATTGTTCATAATTCTATAGCAATGGTATTAAAAATAAATGTCATACATATTGCTTCGTGTCACCTTCGCCAACGAAGTTGGAGCTTATGTTTCTGCCTCCGTTTGTCCGTTTGTCTGTAGACACCATATCTCAAAAAGTTATGAACCGATTTGCACGGTATTTGATGGGCGGATAGGATATACGCTAAATAAGGAGTGATTCTATTATGGAGACGATCGCTAGAGCGCATACCTCCACCAGCGTAAGTGGCTCAAAAGTTACGAACCAAGTTTCACAAAATGTGGTCAGGTAGGATATAATGCAAGGAAGAAGGTGATCGGTAGAGTGCATACCTAGGACAGCGTAGGTGGAGGTATGTGTTCTCCCGAAACATGAACATATCTTTGTATAAACACATTCATGCAACACATACTACATCACTTTACTAGACGACACTATTACAAGAGATAAGCTGATCATTATATTATAATTGTAATAATTACATCTGCCAACAATGTTGAACGCGGGTTGTTTGTCTCTCTGTCTGTTTGTTTGTTTTTCTGTTGTCAAGATATCTCACAAAGTTATGAGACGATTTTCACGAGATGTAGTGGGCAGAGAGTATATGCTCGGAAAAAGCGATTCAATTTAGGAGTAGATCCACAATTTATGAACTGATTTCCACAAAATTTGGTGGGAGAAAAAGTTATTCGATTTATGAGGCAATCCGATTTGTATGTCATACTGGTGTCATTGTTCTTTATTTAAGTATATTTTGCGAAAATGCCAGCGTAGGTGGAGGCATGTGCTCTACCGAGTGCCCCTTTAGTTATGTTTTGCAGTACATTATAGAGAAGTTTGCAATCTCGCTCTCCTTATTATGTATAGTTCATTACCACAACTCAGTATCATGATGGCGAAGGCGTTATTCAATGGTAGTGCATTGACCTGTCTATTGTGAAGATCTGAGATGGAATCTGCTTTTGAAAAGAAACAATAATCGTAATATAGACATGTGTGAGTCATGATATAATGTTGGAACAAAGTTATTGGCCACTTACGACTACTAGGGAAGAATGGCCATATCGTACGTGGTGCTCCAATTAGTACGCTAAATCCAAACAATATTACCAACAATATAATAGCAGAGATTAATTTACACCTATGATATAATACATGATAGTTAAGGTACATTTTGACACTGATTACATTAAATAACCTAATTGCTTATTTTATTGTGAGTATATTTTATCAACAACGCATACTAATTTTACAATTGCGTACAATTTGGTTAGTTAACCCTTAACTATACCGGTTATCGTATAAATACGATAGAATATGACTCTTTTGTGATCTCGTATGTCTCTGTGACGTCACGATCTCTCCTACAGCATGACGTAGGACGAGTAGATCGTATATTATAAGATTGTAAATAAGTTAAGTTATAAAAGGCCTAATATGCTATTAAGCAATATTGCCATGGTCTTATGTAGTATATATGAATTTATCGTATATATTAATATAATTTATCGTATAGAGCAACCTAAATGCGGTACGATAATTTGGGCTCCTGGCGGTTTGCCAAGGCAGCAAGGTGTGCTTTTGAGGTACGCCAGAACCTTCACGAACACCAACCAGTCAACATCTAATTTTTCCGCCCTCAGTTGATCGAGCTTTTGTGCCTCTAATCACAATACACATACAGCAATACACTCAGCTACACCATCACGACGCTCTCATCGACATCATGACTGACTGATAGATAAGCATAAATTATAATAATCATGTCCATTCCCATGTAATCATTTATGCTTTCTTTAACTTGACTCGAGTCTTGGGACCGAAGTCTCGTTCCCCATTGTCCACCGCCATATTGGGTAAAACGTTCTCCCTTGCCTCATTGCCACGTGGAACTATTGGTGAGTTAATTCCTGGCTAATATTAACCCTTATAACCTTACCCTATATATACATTTATTATGCGAGACCTTTGGATATAAATTAGCTTGTTTCAGATTGAATTCAATTTAGATATAGAGTAGTTTTCATTTAGATTGATTTTATTTTGATTCATTATAGCTTAGTAATATTTAACTTCCATTGATAGTTTACCACATTGGTGCCCAGACCCGGGATTTAGCTACCAGTAGGGGATTTTTCTTGGGCAATGAGCAAGGGATTAGCCCAGGGATGCAGGAGCAAGGACCCCGGAGGGGTGGGGCTTGGCTATCTCCCTGTACCTCAGGCGCCGGTACCTCAGCGAATAGCCATAGTAGGGCATTCATATGCAACTAGGCTAAGGGCAGCTGACGGAGGTACTGAGTCGTATCGGGCGTCGGAGGGGGAAAGAACTTTCAGGCTGACCTACTTCGGGGTACCGGGAGCAACCGTTGATACCCTGAAAGCCTCCCCCCAGTGGGGGCAAGTGGTTCGGTTTAGGCCGCATATGATCTTTTTGTTTATAGGCGGCAATGATATACGCCCCGGTACAGTACCCCGCGAGTTAGCTGACGCAATCAAAGAGGTGGCGCTAGATCTGGAGCGGGAGTCCAGAGGGAGCTGCAAGATCATGGCAATTGAGAGCCGGACGAGAGTCCGAGGGTTCTCAGCGGCGGATTATCAAGCTATAAAAAATTATGTTAACCGCGCCCTGAGGTGTCGGTTAATAGAAACGAAGCACCGCTTTGTTTCTCTCACACTCAGCACCCGAGACCTCGTCCAGGATGGTGTCCACCTCGACTTAGACACCAATCAAGTCCTGTATGACAAGATTGTAGGGCTAACGAAGCGTTGGCTAGAGAGGGACGCCGGGGTTGTATCGTTGCGCCTGCCTAAGTCCTTACTTTCCCCAGTAATTTTCTTTTCCGTTTCGGACTTCCTGTGACTATTATGACCTGACCTAACATTTTTTCTTGTTCAATATGATCCATTAGTAGGTATTGCTATTTAATGTACTATTTTTTCTCCATAACATAGAAGTCCGCCGGTTGGCGTCTCTTAATTAGACTATTATTTGGCCGTTGTGTTTGTAACGTAACATTTAGATACATAGCCTATAGGCTCACATGCAAAATGGATAAAAACGATAAAGAGACACCGTCTAGTGGGGTGCTGATCAAAGCCCCTAAAAATCAAAGGGCGGGACTTCGGGGAGTATTAAATAGGCTAATTGTGGACGTCAACACTTTCATCACTACTGCTGAACTAGAGGAATTGGAGGCTAGATTAGAAAACGTCCAGGCTACCCACGGTCGTATTACGGCTCTGAGTGAGGTGATTGTGGCTGACATGATAGAGGAGGAAGAGATAGTTACAGAGTGTGATAATCGCGCCCTCTATGACGAACCTGTCTTTAGAGCGAAGTACCTATTACAGCGTGCTGTCGCAAGTAAGAAGGGAGGCGATAATGAGGCCCATAGAAGGGCTGACCCAAAACATACTGTACACCTCCCAAAGCTCAATCTTCCTACATTTGGGGGCAAGTTAACCGAGTGGTTAGCTTTCTGGGACGTATTTCGATCTACGGTTCATGAATCCTCTTTGGATAATGTCCGCAAGTTTCACTATCTGAAGGGACAAATGGAAGGTGAGGCCTTACATTTAATAGAGGGTTTTGCAGTAGTGGGTGGTAGTTATCTTGAAGCGGTACACTTATTAGAGTCCACATACGGGGATAGAGAGCAGTTGAAGATGGCCCATGTCGTTGCCTTGTTGGGGCTCGCAGAACCACAGTATTAAGGTTGATGAGTTGACAAACTTCAGGGCAAATATGGAGTGCCATACTCGATCGCTAGACACCCTAGGGCTTACCACGCAGGAAATGATAGTCATTATCTTGCGTTAGAAGCTTCCTATGGCAATACTTGATAAGGTAAGATCATTTGAACTGGGGGAGTTCAAAACTTAGTTCAGCAAGGAGATCAATAATCTACAGTTGAACAAAGGGAGAATGTATGTGTCGGGAGGGAGTGAGAATATGGAGAAGAGGGGAACAATAAGCATGACAGTGGGGACTAAAGTAAAGAAGGAGGGTGTGTATAAGAAACCTGCTCAGATTCTATGTAAGCTATGTAACAACAAACATAAATGGAGTTTCTGCGTAAAATACCCGACAAATGAGACAAAACTAGCACAGGCGAAAAGATTGAAGCTATGTGTAGGTTGTCTAAGTGGGGAACATGGTAAGCAGGGACAATGTACTGCTACATACTTAAGGCCCTGTCGGCACTGCAAAGGACATCACTTTGATAAGTTGTGTCCTACTGCAGATAAAGTCAAAGACGTCAAAAATGAGGGTACTACAACTGTGGCACTAGGTAGCACGCAAGACACCACTATATTGCCCACAATACAGATTCCCATGGAAGGTAATGACATTAACAAAGTTTGACTATACACCCTTCACCAATCACCAGACAAAGCATATCATCAACAATCTCAAGCACTCACCCGCCTGTGGCCTAGACAACATAAGCAACATACACCTCAGACACCTGGGACCACAAGGCATACAAGCACTCACTAACATATCAAACTACAGCTATTCACACAACACAATACCAGACATTTGGAAGCATGGTATCATCATCACTTTCCCCAAACCCAACAAAGACCCCACGCTACCCTCCTCGCACCGCCCCATCACACTCCTTTGCTCCCCCTCCAAAGTCATGGAACGCCTAGTATTACAACTAATTACACCTGACCTACCCCTAGCTCCAACACAACATGGCTTTAGGCCACTGCACTCCACAAACACTCTTCTCACAGACCTTACACAAAGAGCTTTCGACGGCATCAATTCAGCTAGACCACCACACAGATCACTATTAGCCACACTCGACATTAGTAAAGCCTTCGATGCCATCCCCCGCCACAACCTAACAAACAAAATCTACAACACAAACATGCACAACAACACAAAACGGTGGCTGGCCAACTTCCTAGCAGGCAGATGTGCACACGTATCTTTTGCCGGTCAGTCATCTAAAATCAGAAACTTTCCAAACGGAGTCCCACAAGGATCCGTCCTATCGCCCGCACTCTTCAATCTGTACATGCACGATATAACTACACCCAATACGCCCCAAATAAACTTAGCCTCCTATGCAGATGACATAACACTCACATGCACACACCATGACCCAAAAAGAGCAACAGATCTCCTTCAACCCTATCTCAACACACTACATGGCTGGTGCACTACAAACAGACTTAATCTAGCCCCAGCCAAATCCACCGCAACCCTGCTCACAAGTTGGACAGGAGAACACGAATACATCCCTCAACTCACCATAAACAACACACCCCTAACACATACACACACACCCAAAATCCTAGGAGTAACATATGATACTCATATGACATTCAAACAGCACACCACAAACATTAAAAAGAAACTGACACCCAGACTTAACGCCCTCAGGTCACTTGCTCACACAAAATTTGGACACAACAAAGAAACTACCACCACAGTATATAAACAATACATAAGATCAGTGATGGAATACGCAAGCCCAGCCTGGGCTTCTAACCTAGCTGAAACACATCATAAGACCTTACAGACTATTCAAAACAAAGCCCTGAAGATCATTACAGGCTGCACAGCTACTGCACCCACAGATCACCTACATCAAGAAACCAAAATCCTCAAAGTCAAAGACCATCTGGACATGAGAGGTACTCAATTCCTGGCAGCAGCCTCCACGAACCAAGACCACCCACTAAACTACATGGCAACACACCCACAGACACCAAGAAATATCAAAACAACACCCAGCACACGGTATCACACACAATTATTGTCCTCTCTCCCTCCCTGCCCACCCCGAACCAACTTCCAGAAGCACATCCATACTCATATCTCTCACCGATCCATCCACTCACTCACAGACAACACACAGCTGCATGCACGACCTCCCGAAATCCATCCTTCCGAATCCTCCCTTCCTCGCGAGGACAGAGTCCACCTGGCCAGGCTGAGATGCGGACACCATCCAGCTCTCCTGAGCTATCAGAAGAGACTGGATGACTCCGTTGTCGACGCCTGCCCGGGATGTAACACAGCACCCCATACCATTAAACACATCATAGAAGACTGCATTTCACACAACCACTTACGCCAACAACACAATCTACACTCAATGAGAGCTCTGTGGGAAAGCCCGATCGTGGCCATGGCCTTTCTCAGGGACTCGGGGCTGTTCGGCCAGGCAGCTTAGGGAACAACAACAACAACAACAACAACAAAGTTTGTCGGGTACTTCTAGATCAAGGATCTCAACGTTCCTTTATAAAGAGGTCCGTACTAGTGGGATTGAAGCACCGAATCGTTGGGGCTGAGACTCTTCGATTACAGGGCTTCACAGGGGTTACTGATAAACAAGACTACGAGATAGCGGAGATTTCATATTTCTATCGTAAAAACCGGTACTTTATGACTTATATCGTAGTAGACACCCTACCAGAATATGTATCTGTGGGTGTGAAGAAGGTGGAACACGCATTACGTAGCAAAGGGGTTAACTTGTCAGATCCCATGGGAAATCAGAGTGAGATGCATGTTCTACTTGGTGTGGATCATTATTATGAAGTAGTATACCCTGGATTTAAAAAGATGTGTGGTGTAATTTTAATCCCCACTAAATTTGGATACTGCATGAGCGGAAAGGTGCATACTACACAGTCAAAGGTTCTGGTCGACACGGTCTCGATATATAGAGTCAATGTAACCGCGGAAGAGGAGTTGGGAAGGGAGGATTCCCAACCTAGTGACCCTAAGATGGCTGCTGAGTTCGACCTGGAACGACTGTGGAGATTGGATCACATAGGCATTAATCCTATGGAGACTGATTATGACTCGGAAGTTGCGCTACAAAGGTTTGACGAGTCTGTGTGCTACTGTGCCTCAGACAAGCAATGTAAAGTTAGTTTACCCTGGAAGAACAGTGAGATAAGCCTGCCTACCAACTATGGTTTGGCATTAGGTCGCTTGCGCGCATTGCAGCGGAAATTGTCTAACGAGCCGAGCACGCGCCAGGCATATGACGATGTATTTCGGAGTTATGAGGATAGGGGCTTTATAGAGAGAGTCGATGTCAAGGAACCGTGTAAGAAGGGTAGGGTTCACTATCTGGCCCATCATGGGGTAAAGAAAGACAGCGTCACCACACCAATACGGGTGGTGTATGACTGTTCTGCCCACCAAGGACAACAACTCAGTCTAAATGACTGCCTGTTGACAGGTCCGTCCATGGTGTCGGACCTGTCCCAACATCTATTGCGGTTTAGGCTGGGGAAGTACGCCTATACCAGTGACATCAAGAAGGCATTCTTGATGGTCAAGCTAAAGGAGGAAGATAGAGATGTTACCCGCTTTCTTTGGTTCGGCGACATTAGCGACTCTGAAAGTCCCATCATAATATACCGTTTTCGGGTTGTACTCTTTGGGGCCACTTGCTCGCAGTTTTTGTTAAATGCCACAATCAGAAAACATCTAGCTGACACTCATGAGGACACAAGTAAACTATCTCGCGGATTATACATTGACAATTTGCAGGGTACTAGCGATAGTCAAAATGATTTGTTATATGCATACTGGCAAGCCCGCAGATTGTTTGCGGATGCACATCTATTTCTCCGCGAGTGGGTTACTAATAGTGAAGATCTTCAGAGTTTAATACAGGTGGATGGTACGGCATCTCTTAACCAGGAAAAGTCCAGAAATTTGGGGATGATCTGGCAACCTAAACATGACATACTAACTTTTCAAACAAGGTCTTTTGCTCAGCAGACAGGAGCGCACACCAAAAGAAGTCTGTTGAGCAAAGTTGCGCAATTTTTTGATCCTTTGGGTCTAGCATTACCCGTTACCATAAGAGCTAGGATTCTAATGCAGGAAGTTTGGAGACGTAAAATAGGATGGGATGACAGTTTGCCCGAGGACCTGAATGACCAAGGGACATTGTTGTTGAATGAATATGCCATCCTATGTACTAAACCTATACCTCGTAAAGTGGCGGCGTTCGGTGACGTTACGTTACACACGTTTTGCGATGCTAGCGCCACGGCATACGGGGTAGCCATATATGTTGTTACTTCATTTGGGGCACATTTAGTTACAGCCCGGGCCAAGGTAGCCCCGGTTAAAAAGGTAACTATCCCTAAAATGGAATTGACTGCCATGCTGCTATTAGCACGTCTGGTGCAACATGTACGCGCAGCATACGAGAGCGAATTAAATATTGAAATCGTTCATGTATGGTGCGATAGTCAGGTCGCACTCAACTGGATACATAGCAAGAAGTCTCTGCCAGTTTATGTGCGGAATAGGGTAGATGAGATTAGAGCCCTTTTGCCAGACGTTGCTTATCATTATGTAAATACAAAGGAAAACCCTAGTGATCTCATAACTAGGGGTATAATGGCTAGCCAGTTAATGAAGTCCGAATTGTGGTGGCATGGTCCAAAGTGGCTGCTCCATGAAAGTGAATGGACTATATGGCGTGCTGTTGGTGAGGGACTTCTGCCACTGGAAACAGTGGCAGTTACAGCCCAACCAAATGAGCCACCGGGTCCTATCATAAAGTGGGCAAGATTCGGTGACTATAATAAACTAGTCAGAGTTGTAGCTTGGGTATTGCGATATGTATCCAATCTCAAGCTTAAAGTAACGGGCCAACTCTGCAACAGGGGTCACAACATTGATGCTCGTGAATTTAAAGCAGCTGAAGTAACTTTGATCAAATGGGTTCAAGTAGAAACCTTTTCCAATGAATTAGAATCCTTGAAAAGCTCGAATAAGACATTAATGCCTAATATAGTGCGTCAACTAAGGTTGCACCTAGACAATGGCCTCATCAGGTGTGAGGGTCGCCTGAAGTGGTCGGGTGTACCAGACGGCACAAACCGACCTATACTTATGCCAACAAGACATCACGTTACTGATCTATTGATCATACGTGCACATAGGGAAGTAAAACACTACGGGGTATGTCATATTATATCAAATTTACGTCTCACATGGTGGATACCCAGAGTTCGACAAGTAGCTCGACGCGTAGTGAGAAAGTGTGTAATATGCCAGAGACTAAAGGGTAAACCATATGCAACTGGACCAGCTCCACCTCTACCTGAATGCCGTGTAAAGCACGTAGAACCTTTCCAAGCGGTAGGATTAGATTACACAGGGGCATTGAAGACGAGGGAGCATGAGAAGGTTTATATATTATTGTTTACCTGTGCGACGTCTCGAGCGGTACACCTAGAACTATGTGATAATATGTCTAGTGAAGAATTTATGCTGGCGTTCAGACGGTTTTGTGCCCGTCGTTCATTCCCTCAACTCATTCTTAGCGACAATGCTCCCACTTATGTCCAAGCATCAAAATATCTAAAGGATATGAGTAGTGATCCTACTATCATCACTTTTTTGGGAGAGAAGAAGTGCGAATGGAGGTTCATTCCAGTTAAGGCACCTTGGTTTGGTGGCATGTGGGAACGATGTGTCGGCATAGTAAAGTCAGGACTAAGAGCGGTTGTAGGACGTGCTCTATTAAAGATGAGTGAGTTGACGACAGTCCTCACAGAGATAGAGGCAGTCGTGAATGATCGCCCGCTTACATACGTGTACACCGACCTGCAAGAACCACTACCATTAACGCCAGCTCACTTGCTATATGGGAAACCATTGACTGCATTTCCATCTGATTTCCAATCCATAGTAGAGTTAGAGGATCCCTCGTTTACTCTGAGGTAGCGGTGTCTAAGAGATACCAGTATATATCCAGGATAATCGAGGATTTTAGGAAACGGTGGATTAGTGAATATCTACTAGCATTGAGGGAAAGGAGTGTTACTCCCTCTGGTAGACCAACGGCACCTACAGTTGGCGAAGTTGTTTTAATTAAAGAAGATAGTCCTCGTTTATACTGGAAATTAGGCCGCGTGTTGGAGGTATACAAGGGGGCAGACTCTGTAGAGCGGGTGGCGCTATTGAAGACAGCCACTGGAACTACTGTTCGGCCTATCGCACGTTTGTACGCTTTGGAGCTCGATTCCGCATTGCAATCTGAGGCTCCACCTGTTATTGCTGGGTCCGAGGATTCTCAAAGGAACGACTCACCTCATACTGATGGTGATCATTCTCGGACCGGGACGCGTCCCAGACGCGCTGCTGCTGGCGCTGTCGACTTGTGGCGTCAGAAGATAGCCTCTGGGCAACTTTAGGTTTAACACCTTACGAGCGGCCTATGCGGTTTATTTATGTGTACCGCACAGCGGGGTGTTTTTAGCCAAAATAGGGCTGTTTACGTGATCATTTTCATGCCTAAATAAGACCCAGAACGTAAAACAAGTACCTATCCCTGAAAGGGCATAAACAGAGCTTTCGAATGACACCATAACGATCCTTGTATGATGGATAGTTTTCTTGCAATAACCGTGCAACGCGAGTGCAAAAAGCAGGTAATTCGGTACTTTCGGTACATAATTGAGTATGTAGCGAGTGAGAGAGGGAGGAGGGAGCTGAGATTTGTGTCAGTAGGTTCGCCGCGGTGGTCTGGAGCAGTCATACGCTCGCTAGTCTCCTGCCACCACTTGTCTCTCTCTCTCAGCCACATTACGTGCTGAAATTGCCACTCGAGTTATGTCGAGCGCCGCCACATAGTCCAGCTTTATTTAACTCGACTTATGTTGCTCGCCGCTAATTATGGGTTAAGGTGGGGTTCAGGTCTTTTTTTTGTGGGGGGAGTGTATCGTATAAATACGATAGAATATGACTCTTTTGTGATCTCGTATGTCTCTGTGACGTCACGATCTCTCCTACAGCATGACGTAGGACGAGTAGATCGTATATTATAAGATTGTAAATAAGTTAAGTTATAAAAGGCCTAATATGCTATTAAGCAATATTGCCATGGTCTGATGTAGTATATATGAATTTATCGTATATATTAATATAATTTATCGTATAGAGCAACCTAAATGCGGTATGATAATTTGGGCTCCTGGCGGTTTGCCAAGGCAGCAAGGTGTGCTTTTGAGGTACGCCAGAGCCTTCACGAACACCAACCAGTCAACATCTAATTTTTCCGCCCTCAGTTGATCGAGCTTTTGTGCCTCTAATCACAATACACATACAGCAATACACTCAGCTACACCATCACGACGCTCTCATCGATATCATGACTGACTGATAGATAAGCATAAATTATAATAATCATGTCCATTCCCATGTAATTATTTATTCTTTCTTTAACTTGACTCGAGTCTTGGGACCGAAGTCTCGTTCCCCATTGTCCACCGCCATATTGGGTAAAACGTTCTCCCTTGCCTCATTGCCACGTGGAACTATTGGTGAGTTAATTCCTAGCTAATATTAACCCTTATAACCTTACCCTATATATACATTTATTATGTGAGACCTTTGGATATAAATTAGCTTGTTTCAGATTGAATTCAATTTAGATATAGAGTAGTTTTCATTTAGATTGATTTTATTTTGATTCATTATAGCTTAGTAATATTTAACTTCCATTGATAGTTTACCACACCGGTACTACATAATATATAATCTGTTAGCCATGTTAAAACAAAGTTATTGGCAGCCTTATATGTAAGTTGGGGAGATTGTAGACACCAATTGAGTGGGGCAATACACAAGGGAGACCTCATAGTTTCATGTGCTAAGGTGTTGCTGGAACTCCTGTTTTATTTAGCTGGCCTCCATCACTGTTTCTGTTTGTGTCTCACCTATACAGAGAGTAATCCAGCTAGCTCTCACAAACACCTCGTCCTTCTATTCATTACACTACACTAAATAAGCACACCACACTTCTTGTCAATACACCAACAACATTTAAAAAAACAAAAAATTGAAGATGACAACCAACTGTCCTTCATTTGGCTCTGGCACTCTTCCAACTTTGGAGGAGACACTTGTTACAGGTATCTTTGCCTTTTGTATCCCTCATACACATAGACAGAAAAACACAATTTCGCAGGTCATTCTTTGATTGATCACCCTTTAGAAAAATGTAAGTCTAATGCCGAGTATATGTTTAAACATTACTAACTCCATTGCTGCCAAACCAACATTCATTGTATGTTTGCTAACAATAAACAATGTTGTAGAGCTTCAGAGGGACCTCTTGCAATCAGAGAAGTAACCTTGAACGTATGTTTTACCATTAATTCACAAAGATTCCTTAGGAACCTTACATAATCGTCCAATAATAGCCAGAATATGATGAAAGAATGTATTTACGTATACAAAAAGGGTTAACCAAGTAGGGGAGGTAAATAGTTTAATTAATACAACTACTATAAACTAGAGGAATAATTGAACGGTAAAAGTTGAAAACGAGAAAAGAGGAACCGTTAGAATATAAGAAATTTCAGGAGAGGTAAAGGAAGAACCAGACAAGCAAAGAGGAAATGACAAAGGGGAGTAAAGAAAGGAAGTGATATAAAGATCAAACGTGGCGAACATGGGTTGGAAAAGAGGATAATTAAAAGAGTATTAGTGTAGGATGAACAGCTAAGAAAGTGGAAGAGAACAAAAGTTGAGTGGAAAAAGTTAGTAGATCCAAGGTAAGTGAGATAATGCAATAGGAAAACTGGTTGTAAGGGGAGATAGGCCTAAGTGAAAGGGATGAGAATAAATTATTTTAAGAAGAAGAATGGAATGGCAAGCTTAGTGGATGAAGTGTGTGTGTGTCTGTTACCCTCTTTCACATAATATTAATAGTTCTAGCGAGGGGAAGCTGTCGAGGATAAAATAAGTTACAGTATATATGAGGTGGTTTGGGTGAGTGAAATATATTTTAAGTCTATGAAGTGAAAAAATAGACCTTATGTTTTAAAAGAAGGTAAGTATACCTGTTGTGGTCCATCTGTTAACCTGTCTCATACCACACAACAATAACACTACTGCTTTGGTCACTCATACTCGCTCAGAAAGGTTTGTGCCGTGGATTTTATTGTGCTTTTTATTATGTAAATATATCCATTTAACTGGAGTCTTCGGTATATATTGGTATGCACGTTAATATACGTATAATACGTTTGAATAATTATCCAGCTTATGTAAAACTATATAAGTGTTAATAAATTAAAGTGATGATAATTGCATGATTTACTGAAGTAATACAAGACGACTGACTGTAACAATGGCAATAATGTGTGTTCTCAGTGACGTCACAGCAAGTGATCATCAACAATCCTCAACTAAACTAGAATATAAGTAAATGTTGAGGTATCTCGAGTATCTCAAGGGGATGAGGGCTTGTCCTGTCCAGAATGAGGTTTGGCATCCTCTACCCAACCTTAGCCGTTTCTGTCTGTATATTTCCCTGTACTAATTTTCCTACTTTGGGAGCGGGGGCTTAGGACTCATCCTCCCCCTGTACATTTTATATATATATATATATATATATATTCAGATGTACTTCAGGCTGTCACAACTCTCCAGAGATAGACCATTTTACCAACGCCACTACCATCATTAGATTGTTAACGGGGGTATCACAACAGTAATAGTATCGTCAATTTTCGATCATAAATACGTCTGTCAATAATTTTGGAATCGTTGGCAGTGATAATAAACACTAGAACGAAGATGGATATAATAACAAACAATATATAAAATTGTGCATAATTGAACAAATAAGCTAACTATAAGTGGAATTAGTCGGTAATTAGTCCAGCTCCAGTTAAATTAGTCCAGCAAGTAGTCAAATGTAAGTCAGCTGATTAACCCGAATTAGTGTAGCCTGATATCTATGCAAACTTACTAAATATGACAATTTTTAAAGGTTATTATCTGCCGACTGTTTATACATCAGTTTTATCAGAAATTTGGTTTTATCTTACTAACTTTTGAGTAAATATTAACGTGTATTTCAATAGTGTTGGATTATTAATGGTTAGTCAAACGACACATACACAATTAGTTAGCTGACTATTGTAAATATTACAGTCTGATGTCCACTTTGGTATTGGGCTGAACTAATTACTGTAAGGCAACTGACTAATTTAACTTCCACTTGACTCATCACTAACTAATTCAACTTACACTGGATTAATTACTGACTAATTTTACTTAAGGGTACTTCACACAGTCAGGAATGCGAGCTAGAACCACTAGGAGTAGCTGAAAATTCGGATTTCTGGGCCTATTCGCGGTGAAAATCGATACTCCTAGTGACTCTAGCGATATCCTAGTGATTCCTGTTAGACTCCCAGTGACTCCAAACCAGTCCCGGCCGATTGGCCCTGTCCGACAAAATGTTCACCGTGTTTAAGGTTCTTGCCACGAATCGGACCACTCCCAGTGATTCCCAGTGATTCCCCAGTGACTCCCAGTGAGTCCTGGTGATTCTGGTATGAACTGGAACTGAAACCAAAAGCTGTCCACGAATCAGATACAAAACACCGAGCATCACCAGGACTCACTGGGGAATCACTGGGGATCACTGGGAATCACTGGGAATGGTCCGATTCGTGGCTAGAACTTTAAACACGTGAACATTTTGTCGGACAGGGCCAATCGGCCGCGAGTGGTTTGGAGTCACTGGGAGTCTAACAGGAATCACTAGGATATCGCTAGAGTCACTAGGAGTCATCAATTTTCACCGCGAATAGGCCCAGGAATCCGAATTTTCAGCTACTCCTAGTGGTTCTAGCTCGCATTCGTGACTGTGAAGTACCCTTTAATAAATATATTATTCATATAAACCGGTAATACTTCACACATGAAAGTATAATATACAGTATATACAGGTAGTTAACTTTTCATGGTCAAACATTATAAATAGGCCTAGTATTAACCTGTGTAAGTACAATTTCCCACAAGACATTGTATTCACCCAGTGATTGTGTGTAGAGAAGGAAATTACGGTAGTTGAGGTAATTAAATAATGTGAACAATGTATGGTCAATGTTACAATACCCTACTTGTAGTCTACAAGTTCTGCAACTCCCCTTACCTAACATAACGAGAATGGTGGATACGTGTTTGTATGTGTTTTGAAATGTCAAGTTCGTTTGGTGGTGGACAGTGGAGTTTGGATTACTACTTCGAGGGGCGTTGTAGTCGCCGGGGTAAAGTTTGAGCCAGCGTAATCATGGCTTGGTTGTTTAGGGGCCGTTGTAGTCGCCGGTTAATAATCTAGAAGTTCTGCAACTCCCCTGACCTAACCTAAGCAAACTAACACAACCTATAAGTGTTACCTATATTAGGTAATCCTATGAAATATTACAGAACTCGGTAACGAATGAAAAGAAGAAGGTGGGAAGGATAAACTATCCACTATTTAGACAATAGTTTAAATATATTTGTTTCTTAATGTAAAGTAAGCATGGATATTATGACCTTACGGTATATAATGATACAGACTTATCGTATTATATTAATGTCTGTAATGATGTCTGAATACAGTCATAATACTTAATGATGATATTAGAGGACTGTAGTTATAGCCTACAAGAGACATACTTGAGGAAAAATTAATTTCAATTATAGGGTCAAACACACAATGCGGGCCATGCCTGGCATACTCGCATCTCATTCCTAACAAATCCTAGTGATGCTCGGTGACTCCTATCTATTTCCCAGTGATTCCTATATTACTCATATCGACTCGTATATTACAGTAATCCGAAATTTTCAAATTTTCAATAACTCGCACTTCATCATTCCTGGTTTTATCCTGGTGAATCCTGGTGATTCCCAGTGACTCCCAGTGATTCGCAGGTACACTCCCACTGGTTCCTACAGTGTTGTGAGTCTACGGGGAATTGCAGACATTCGCGGTGTATTCCCAGGAATCACCAGGAATCATTACTCCTAGTGATTCTAGCTCACGTTCCTGACTGTGTGAAGTACCCCTTACACTGGACTAATTACTGACTAATTTAACTTAAGCTGAAATATTTTCCGATCAATCTCACTTGCGCTGCAATAATTTGTTTAGTAATTTTACAATTGGTGTTTTAACTCGTTGAATAATGTTAGTATCATTTGACTGATTGCAGTTAGTCCATCTATACTTGCTTGGACTCATCTTAATATTAATCGCTGGGCTGTCTACGTTGTAGAGTGTTCAAGAGTTGCTGACACCCAACTTTCAACACATTTTTAAACCCATGTGTGTCCAACTCTTTAACCTAAGAGAAAACCGTTCAATTTGTAAGTGTTTATTTTACTCAACTGGTATACTCTGGAACTTTCTACGTCAGCCAATCTCTTTCCCATTTCCTACGATTTAAGTTCAAGAAATGCCGACTCTAGCATACAAATAATTCGGCTATGTATCAATATTTCAATGTAATGTGACGTTTGCTGCATCATTCTTTCTTAAAGGAATATAATATATGAAATTAATATAAGTGAATGAAAGTAACAGTGCACAGAATGGATGGATGGGTGAGAAGTTCTATAAACGTGTCACACATTGATTATATCTGAAAAACAATGAAGGGGGGAGCTTGGGAATATAACCATAACGGAAAAACAAGTAAAGTGAATCAGGACGAGACGCTTTAGTAACTACTGAACACTTACAGTATATGAAAATGAGAGATTCGATAAAGGAGGGGTTTTATATATATATATATATATATATATATATATATATATATATATATATATATATATATATATGGAGAAAGAGAGAGAGAGAGATATGGAAGACTACATTATATGAGTGTATAATACAATGTAGGCAGTAAGTGGTGGTGACGAAGAAGAGGAAAGAGAATAGAATATGGTGGGGATTAATGTATGGAAAAAGGAGAGACAACAATAAATAATGGTCAAATTCAAAGGTGGAATTTTGATAGGAAACATTGAAGGGAAAGTACATTATAAATGAAGAGTACAGTAACTATGAAAAAGTGCAAATTGATATGGAATTAAGTGGTCTGGCAGTTGCGACAATGTATAATCCACTTCAAAAAATAATACTCAATAACACAAGCGGTTTACGAGCCTCACGATGAACACGATATACACAGTTTGGAGCTCATAGGTAGATTTTGGTTAGTAGTTTCTTAAGTTGAATGCTACAAAATTATAACTGCTGATAAACTCTCATAAACACAATCAAGTAAGAACATTGTGCTTAACCTTTTAAAGGCTTCCTTGATCAGCTAGATTTGCTGGCTGGATAATTTGATGAGTGGATGTAGTTGATGATGTCTTAGATAAAGAAAAAGTTTGATTTTCTAAAGAGGGAATGATGGTGATGGCTGGAGTGGTAGGTAAAGTACAGAGTGATTCAGAAAAAATAGGAAAGCTGATGGCAGGTGAGGAAATGCGAGGGGTTGCTTGAGCTTGAGACTGTCCGACTACAAATAGTCCTGACCCTTTTATTCAATTACCTTTACCTCTCGCTAAATCTCCTAAACCATCTACCTCTGCTCAAAATCACCTACCCTGTCACCTAATACTTCCACATCTAACTCTAGCTATACCTCCCCACATCCTCCCCCACAAAAGCCAAAAATGAAATTAAGGTCACCATCTTTAATGCAACCTTTGTCTAATCCAACATGTCGAAGATCTGGCCGACGTGTGACTCCACCTAAAAGATGGGCACCCACCTTCAAGCTGACCAACAAAAGGCGAGCTCCAACCAAAACCACCACCTCGCAACATCAGGTCACCGCCCAACCTGCTGCGAGGTCAACTCCTCAACCTGTTCCACCAGCCACTAACCTAGGGACAGCCCCCCACACCACCAAGCCCCTCCCACCTGGGCCAAGCAGACCTACAACTTCAGGACCTGACAGTACATCACCAAGTCCTCTAGCAGCCACAGCTCCAAACCATACTACCCCAACCACCAAGATGAAGATAAACAGCTTGTTTGTGTCCGCAGACAACACCAGGACGGATATTAACTCTCCTGCTCACCTAGTGCATGTAGAAAAATCCTCCAAGACTCCTCTTCAACAGCTCTGTGGACATCCCTACAACAGTTTGGTGTTTAGTCCTACAACACCTAGAACCCTCTCTCATCACCAAAACATTTCGGATATATGAACTTAGATCTCGCGACTGAGATTTCTTATTCGAAGAAGGTGGTGAGATGACGGGGTTGGACAACAGTCACAGGGCTGGGACAGCAGACACCCTGATTATGCAGGAAAACAAGCAGCCATCCAGAACCTGAATAGCAGTAATCAAAGAGACCAGGAAGACCAGGAGAGGACAACACCTGGAGAAGAAAAGAGAAAATAGAACCAGACCAGTTTCCCATGCTTCCACACCTGCCCAAATAGATCAGTTTACCAATTTCTTCAGACCTACCCATGCGCTAATCCCTGAGAGTATAGGTCGGCCTGCCCATTTACCAGTGCTACCCATGCTCTAATCCCCGGGAGTTTGGGTCAGTCTGCCCACAAAAGGAGTTCGAGCCCGGATCAATCACAGGGACCCCTGCTCAACCAATGGCAGGGCCCGAGACAAACGACCAAGATGTATAACCAGTTCCAGCCAGATTTGCAATACAGTGAGGAATATTTGATGCAAGTTCCTCACCAAAACCGAATGAAATATCTACACAAATGGGAACCCCAGAACCCCCTCTACAGTACCTCACAGGAAGACTGGCAATAGCGCAAATGAAGTGATCAGTAATAAACATATGGCCTGCAGACTAAGTAAAGCCAGATATCACGATGAACAGAAAATAATTAATTACGCAACCATATAACCCTGTGAAACAAAGAGGGTAATATTGAGAGATCAAGAATCTCCTTGTGTTTACATTAATACCTTCAGTGTATTTTTAGATTAAGAATTACCTTCACCATAGCAAAAACAACAATATCCACATGTCCCTATGATCTCGAAATAGACCAAATTGAGTTCTAAATGTAAACCGAATATAGTCTGACTAAAATTGAAAGAAAGTTAGCAAATACGATTGCGATCTTCCACTGGTTAGGCCGGTTGTGGGTAGACATTGGTATTGAGACTTAACCTGAACGAGAGTGTGCAGAGGAGCACGGAACCACCTTCACCTGTACCTACGAGAGAAGGAGTTCCCCCTGACGTCCAGCCCAGCAGAACCACGAGTCCTACGTCGTTCAGATTCTCGTTCATGGCTACCTCTACCGCATACCCCAAGTGTCTCTGCGTGTTATAAGTTATGGCTATTGTTGTGAAGGTAAGATAAAATATGCGAGTATTCTATTTTATTTAATTATAGATTTTTGCCTAAGATCTATCTTGACTCTCTAATACCCATGTAAGAATTATAGCTTTGATCCGTTCAGTGATCTTATAAGTACGAGATATTGCTACCATACTTGATATTTAAACCTTCAGACCCTTAATTGTACGTACGTTACATAGTCGTTTTGACACGTGTTACCTAGTTGAATACTCTCAGATTTTACTCCTATGTCTTATTATTCTTTGTGTATCTAAGTCGAAGTGAAGTGTATAACGTGAATCGATTCCCTTCTTAAATTCGAGATACCTAGAACCTACGCCCAATTCAGGATTATCTTATCCGTGTAACTATCGCCAGAGAATACTTATTGTATTACTTTCCCCCTCTCGAAAGTAAAGAACCGTTTCCGTTGAGTTAGAATTAATTTCTTGCCAAGATAGCTGATTTCTATTGGTTCTTGTGAATAATCTAATGATATACGTTAATTCTTTACGTGTAATTCTTTCAACACCCATTTAGGAATTCAGATTGCATATTACTTGATCGTTCTGCCTATTATTTGGCTAAAGCTTATTTTATTGCTTCTTCTAGTAATTCATTCATTATAATCATTGTTTAAGTTATAATACAACGCTACCTAGTTCTGCGTTCTTTTAGGAATTTGTTAATTTATTCAAAACTCCTTTCATGCCATCACCCATGGTATTTCCGAAGTGCAACTTTGTTGTGTACACCCAATCAAGATAGCTCTTTGTTAAGCTATATTACCACGCTCTTTCATTTGCGTTTCTTATTTAGTTGGTTAATTAATTCCAATCTATATTAATTTATATTTTATCTATTCCGATTCAGTCACTATATTTACTGTGAATCTGAGTTCCTCAACCCGTGTGATTTGACCTCATCTATGATCGAATATTATTTGCCGTGTCTCGTGTGAGAGATTATTCGCAATAACTCTTAGATAGTTGAATTCAGATTTAAACTATCTTCCTTGCCAGAGTAAATTAAAATTCATATCTTTAATACTTGATTTTCTATCGTATTAAAGTGAATTGTTATTTCCAAGGATCCCAGTCCATCTGACCTATAGTATCCAGGGCGGTACCTTATTGAAGTCTCACCTGAGTGCGACTTAATCTCTTTAGCCCACCGTGCAGACCCCCACGCATCTGAGCGATAGTTACATCCTGTTTCATTACCTTTGCCAGAATACTTTGCATTAGACACTTGGCTCATATATGTAATGTTGTCAATGATACTTATTTGTGTATATAGGTATCTGCTCATCATTGTGTATTTTCTCACTTTAACTACTATGTATGTGACAAACTGATATTCACTAGAGAGCACAATTTATTCAACTCTCTCCAGTCACATGATACTTACTTACTATTCATTATACTAGTAGAGTTCGTAACCCTATCTTATGTACTATATAAACATTTGAATAAATAAGAGTGTAAACTATCCTGCGTGTTTTTTGTGTTATTGATTGCCTGATTGAGTAACTACTTATCATATTCACAAAGTTCGATGTGTTTCTGTTGAGCATATTCCAAATCTAAGTATCCGAAGCCCGGATGTATAAAGAGATAATACTGAAGCGAATTGGATTACAACCCGGCATAACAAAAACAAAACAAAATCAAATTACAATATATCAAAAAGTGTACCATATCATGAGTGTCAGTGGTAATCAGTAATAGCGAGTTGGGTCTATAATTAGGCCTTGTAATTGGGGTTGGGTGTGACAGGGATCTGCCTTGTGTGGGCCGATCGGCTTTCTGCAGACTCCCATTTTCTTATGTTCTTATGTTTGTGCCATGAAATATATGCAAAAAGTTTTTGGATAATCTCGCCGAGGTATTCGTCGAACCATCGCTTATTTCGCCGAAGACGTCGCAGAACATACGCCGAGGATTCGTTCATCCTTCGCATTATTTCGCAATAATTTATTCAAATGTGACTTTTCTCGCCGAGGTCATCGGCGACATCGTCACCGAGTGTAAACTTGTCAAAGTTTTTTAACGGTCAAAATCGTTGACGCGACACAAATTTGTTGCGAATTGACAAGACTATGTCCTCGGCGACGAAAATCGTGTGAAATCGCATCAGTGGGAAAGGGGCATAACAGTAGTAATGATGATTGTAAGATGGTGGTTATGATAGTAGTAATGATGGTTGATAGGTGTAGTATCAATGATGATAGTAGTGATTAAGATGGTAGTGACAATGGAGACAGTAGTAGTGATGATGGTGAGAGTAGTAGTGATGATTGTCATTGTAGTAGTGATGATGATCATAGTAATGGTGATGATGACAGTAGTCGTGATGATTGTGGCAGTTGTAGTGATGATGGTGATTGTTATTGATGATGGTACTAGTAGTGATGATGGTAACCCATCGCAGAGTTGGGTATGCCGTTTTGATTTTGACAAAATGCCACGTCTACTTTATTTTGTTTTATCAACTCTACATAAGCAGAGTTTGGTATCGCCCCCCCGTATAGTGGGTACCACCGGAAGAAATTTCTGTTGTCGTTGTTGTTGTCGTCGTCGTCCGTCTGTCCGGAAACTCCTCCTAGACCGTTGGACGGATTTTCACCAAATTTCATACGAACATTTGTTGTGTGAATACGAAAGTCAGCCAAAAAACTATTTTTTGAATTTATGCAAAAGTTATGATTTTAGGTCCAAAATATGGATTTTACCCCCCCCCCCCAGCAATGATGGCGTTCTGGGGGCAAAAACATCTCGCTACACATTTGCTAGGTTAAGTTAGTTTAGTTGGCATTAGAAGTGATGGTAGTAATAGTGGGATTGATGGTGATAGTAGTGATGATGGTGATAATAGTAGTGATGATGGTTGTAGTTGTATTGATGATGATGGCAGTAGTACATATGATGGTGACAGTAGTAGATATGATGGTGACAGTACTAGTAGTAGTGATGATGGTGACAAGTAATGATGATAGTTGTAGTGATAATGATGACAGTAGTGATGATGGTAGTGACGATGGTGTTAGTATTAGTGATGATGGTGTGAGTATTAATGATGATGGGGAGTAGTAGTGATATGATGGTGAAAGTTGTAGTGATGATGACAATAGTTGTGATGATGAAGATCATAGTAATGGTGATGATGGCAGTAGTAGTGATGATGGTGACAGTAGGATACATGATGGTAATACTTGTGACAGTAGTAATGATGATGGTTATAGTAGTAGTGATGATGTTAACAGTAGTAATGATGATTGTAAGATGGTGGTGATGATAGTAGTAATGATGGTTGATAGTTGTAGTATCAATGATGATAGTAGTGATTAAGATGGTAGTGAAAATGGTGAAAGTAGTAGTGATGATGGTGAGAGCAGTAGTGATGATTGTAATTGTAGTAGTGATGATGATCATAGTAATGGTGATGACAGTAGTCGTGATGAAAGTGGCAGTTGTAGTGATGATGGCAGTAGTAGTGATGATGGTGATTGTGATTGATGATGGTATTAGTAGTGATGATGGTAACCCATCGCAGAGTTGGGTATGCCATTATGATTTTGGGCAAAACGGCACGTCTACTTTATTATTATTATTATTATTATTGTTATTTTTGTTGTTGCATGCAATCTTACACTCTGCCAGGTCATTGAATAGTGATTTGTTTTTCTAAAGCTACCCACTCTCTCCCATATTATGTACAAGCTTGCTTTTAATATTACACTAACCCATGACAATATATTCTATTCTTTATTTTAAGTTTCAATAAATGAGCCCTACATTCCAGCAGTATCTGTTTTGATTATATTTCACAATTCATACAGTAACCTAAACCAGCCTCAGGACACAAAGCAGGAAATTAAACTATCCTGCATAGTCCGTTACTTTAAAAACAAAAAACAAAGGCTGTTTATACGAAACAAAAAGTCACTGAAATATTCCTTCATTAACCGCACAATTTCATATATCCATAAACCAGAACCATTCCTTGCAGTCCAATGTCATACAATTATTTACAAATCACCAAAATGGATACGTTACCTCTAGATTACCTCACACTACAGCTCTCTAACCATCAGTGTAGTCCCCTAGAAGGTCATGGAATAACATCGTTATATTATTGCCTGTACAATAAGTCCTTAAATTTATGAACACAATGTGAACCCAATCAACGTAGCTATAGATAGACCAGAGGGGGTGGAAGACATCGAGGTTACAGTACAGAAACGTAAACTGTCTTCTGTAATTATTGGTTCTTTGTACCGTCATCCTAAATCTAATCCACCAACTTTGCAATACATATCTGATGTCTTCAATGTTATCTATCTATTGCCCGACGCCGTGATCCCCGAAGGGGTAGCCACGAACGAAACGCCCCCATGCACCTCTGTCCCCAGTCAGTCGACGCCCCTCCTCCCAACCAGCACCGCCTTCATCCATATATACTTCTTCACTCCATTTTTCCACCTCTCTTTCGGTTTACCTCTCCCTCTCTGTCTTTCCACCTCACTCTCGTACACCCTCCTAGTCATTCTCTCGCTTCCCAACGTTCCATATGGCAGAACCATCTCAAGGTGTTCCTTTTCACACTTTCCAGCATATCTACCTCCACACCACACCTCCTTCTTACTTCCTCATTCGTCTGTCTATCCCTCCATGTAACTCCACAAGCACTTCTCAAGTAACTCATTGCCACCCCTCTCACTCTTGGTCTTAGTTTCTCCACCAACGTCCATGCTTCGCTTCCGTAAGTCAGTGTCGGGATTACCACTCTGCACTTCCATACTGACCACCCTATTTCTTGTTACTGCTTTCAACGTTCCTACAATCCTCTTCCCTGTTGCAACGCACTTCTTCATCCATACACCCATCTTTACTCAGCACACTCCCCAGATACTTAAATGAGCTGACAATCTCCATAGCCTGACCGTTCAACTTCACCTCGCACTCTGTGGCTTAACCCCTTTCGAAGACCATAACCTTGTTCTTCCCTGCATTTACCTTCAGATTCCGTTTTTCGCACACGGTTCCAAACATATTTACCAGACCCTGCAACTCCCATTCATTATCACTCATCAGACCTGTATCATCAGCAAACAGCAGTACAAGTAGCTTCCACTCGTTTCCCTCCCTTATCAGCGATACACCAACATCCACTGCTCTTGCTTGAATTTCTTTCATGACTCCATCCATATATACAGTAAACAACCACAGGGACATTACACACCCCTGTTTCAACCCAACATTCAAATCAAAGTTCTCGCTCTGCTCATTCTCCACACGTTCTGCCGCCTTTGCACCCTAATACATGCTCTTCACCGCTTTCAGCAACTTGCCATCTACTCCGTATATTCTAAGTACCTTCCACATACCTTATCTATCCACTCTGTCATAGGCCTTCTCCAAGTCCATAAAGGCAACATACAGCTATTGTTGCTTCCCAAGATATTTCTCCAAGACACATTACAGGGAAAAAAAATCTGATCTACACATCCTCTTCCCTTCCTAAAACCGCCCTGCTCGTCACTTTTTCCATTTCTCCGTTCTCGCTCTCGCTCTCTTAAATCACTACCCTACTGTACACCTTCCCTACTACACTTAGAAGACATATTCCCCGGTGGTTACCACACACTTCTCTTTCCCCTTTACCCTTATATAGGGGTACTATTATGCCTGTCTTCCAGTCATAAGGTGCATTCTCCTTCTCCCATGCTAGTTTGCACATTTTCCATACCCATTCGATCACTATCTCACCACCATACCTCAGCATTTCCCCACACACTCCATCTATTCCTGGTGCTTTCCCCAACTTCACTCTTTTCATGGCTTGACACACTTCTGATCTCCTGATCCCCACCTCTTCCTGTTATATGTATATGTAATATACCAATTTATGTTCTTGGCGACTTCAATGACGATTTACTATCTAGAAACAATATTACTAAAATTGTCTCCAATATGAAATTATCACAATTAATCAACAAACCCACACAAATAACACCAGTGTCTTGCAGTAAATTAATTGGTACATGGCTTGACTTGGAAAGGAACATCAATGACTACAAACTACCACATTACCTGTCTGCTCTTGTTGTTGCTGCTGCTGCTGTCTATCCTCATCACATAACCACCATAATACCGATACCAATTATGTCTGGCATGTCCTAGGACATATGTTATCCTCTCAGTTTACCTTCCTTTTCCCTTTTCTCCTGGGTTGCTTATTATAGACTATTTTGTTGAAAATATAATATTGGTTTTGTTTTCACAACACTGACTTTGCATTCTACATACTTCCATGGTCCTTTACTTTCCTTTTCTGTTGTGTTTTCGTTGTACAGATAATGTATTCCTAGCATTGTTTTGTTTCTTAATGCGCACTGGGGCATGCACTACCAAATTAATATCTACGGTTGCATCATAATGCATGTTCAAAGATTATTTAGGAGAGCAAGACTAACCACAACTACTGATCCTCACTAGGATAGTTGTCAAATGGTAAGGAAGTAATGAAACCACAACTCTACATACATACAGTACATGTGGGAAATGTTGTGTACAATACCGACTATATATGTTACATTCACCGTTAAGGTGGCACCAGGTAAATGCTAAAACTTCACACTTCATATATATACAGAACCCATTTATTACCATGGCAGCTGGGTCACAGGCAACCATTACCAATATTGATTTATTTTTTTTTTTTTTTATTTTTTTTTTTTTAAGAGACAATGAACGGAGGAAGGAAAAACACAGATAAAACAAAAAGGTCCATGTGCCTAAAGGCATCCTCCATTCATAAAATGTTTGTAACAACTGGATTTAAACATTTGTTGATTGTAAGTTTGTGGAAAGCAATTCGAGGGAAGTGAATTCCAAAGAGTAGTAGCTCTGGGGATAAATGAATTCTGATAAGCAGAAGTTCTGCATTGTGGAGGAGAAAGTGTAAATTCATGGGCGCTCTCAGCTGCCCTAGTTCTACGGGGAAAGATGTGGAGAGGCGGCACAATTGAAGCAAGTTCCTCGGAACAATTGCTGTGAAAATATCTGTAGAATAATGCAAGGGATGCAACGTTTCTTCGTATGGCTAATGTAGGAAGGTCCTGTGTGATTGCAGGTTATTGATTAATCTAATAGCTTTATTTTGAATTTTGTCCAACTGCCTCAATGCAACCACTCCACTTCCACCCCACAGAGGTGAACAGTAATCCATCTGAGAGCGCACATGACTTTTTTATATATTACGGCCAACTGCTCGTCAGTGAAGAATTCTCGAACTCTGTACAGGAGTCCCAGTTTTTTAGAGGCATTCTTAGCAATGCTTCTAACATAATGTGTCCAGCTCAAGTTAGTAGTTAATGTTACACCGAGAATGTCAATACTAGGGGAAGGTGGGAATATTTACATCATTAAAAAATATATGGGAGTCAGTGAGATTCTGTCGGTTAGAAAATTGAATGTACTTGGTTTTCTGTGCATTAAAGGAAACTAGATTCTCTTGTCCCCATTCATTAATTCTAGAAAGGTCCTGGTTCAGAGAAATTGCAGTGTTTATTTTTGAATTTATAAGATCGGGTTGGGTGAAAGAATTGGTAAATGTGAAGGAACTGTGGAGTGTTGAGTCATCTGCGTAGGAATGTATTGGATTATGAGTGGTAGATATGAGATCATTGATATGAATGAGGAACAGAGTTGGGGCCAAAACTGATCCCTGGGGAACACCAGCATTTATTGAGTGAAATTGAGAATAAAGGCCATCTACCATTACACGTATTTTTCTGTTATGAAGATAAGAAGAAATTAGTGGAACTAATGATGCAAGGCCGTAGTGTGACATCTTCGACAATAAGGATTGATGCCAGACTCTATCAAATGCCTTTGATATATCCAGTGCTATTGTATGTGTTTCACCATGTTGGTCTGTAGCTTGGTTGATTTGATGCGTAAGAAGGCAAAGAATGTCTGCAGTTGATCGACATCGTCTAAAACCATATTGCCTATCACTGATTAATTTATTATTCTCCAGATGCTTAATTATGTGATTATTTAATATAATTTCAAAAACTTTGCCAAGAGTGGAAGTTATAGCTATTGGTCTGTAGTTTGATGGATCTGAAGAGGCACCTTTTTTAGGAACTGGATGGATGTTTGCTTCTTTCCAGGGTACTGGGAAGCATGAGGTATGAGTACACAGACGGAAAAATTTTGCCAATACAGGAGCGAGCACCAAGGAGCAATTCTTAAGTACTATTGGAGGAATTTCATCTGGACCAGGAGCCTTATCTACTGAGAGATTCTGCAAAATAGTTTTGACATGTCTGGTGTGGATCTTAAGTGAGGGAATTTCAGGTGAATGGGAAGTTTGTGAATAAAGAGTGTAGTTTTGATGGTTCCAACCCAAACATTTGATGGATATAGGATTGTAGAGGAGAGGGGGAAGGAGTCAATATGGCACAATGGGTTAGTGTTATCACAATAGGTTAGGTTTGTCACAATGGGTTAGTGTTAACACAATGGGTTAGTGTTATCACAATGGGTTAGTGTTATCACAATGGGTTAGTGTTTTCACAATGGGTTACTGTTATCACAATGGGTTAGTGTTTTCACAATGGGTTAGTGTTTTCACAATGGGTTAGTGTTATCACAATGGATTAGTGTTATTACAATGATGGAAATAGTTCAATGGTAAACAAACTACCCACATTACAAAATAAATGTTTGTTGTAATGATTGACTGATTAATTTCTTCTTGAATCGTCTGCAGAAAGGAACTTCTAAACTCTCGTTTCTTTAGAAACAATACTTATTTTTGTAGATATAATTGTTTTGATGATACATATAGCTTACTTTTAAAATTGCTTATGGCTCCCTTCTCCGTATTATATCCTCAACAGGAAGAAGATATATTCTCACCATGAAATTCTCCCTTTAAAGGAGTAATTCCGTCTGCCAATCAGGGGACGGGATTAGCCCAGGTAAAGATGCAAGGTTTAACCTTTAAATCTTGTCACAGGGGGAATCCTGCCACACACTCGTTCTCGACCAATCAACGGCTTCCTATGACGCAACAACTTAAGCCAGTGGTATCTCCCTTTAAACGCACGCTGTTTAACTCGCTTCCAGCTCGCACACATAAATGCTATCCTAGTCGCAGATGTCCTATTACAATGGTGCAACCTTCAGCCACTACAGGACATCTCCAACAAGCTTCCAGGAGAATAATACAAAGATATAACAAAGCAGGAGGGGAAATATGAACTTCAAAGCGAGCGGGCTAGGGAAGCTCCTCCCGGGCGCGCGTCTCGGCCAATCACAGGGCTCCGGGCCATGAGGGAGGGGTATAAAGGGAGGTAGGTGGGGCCATCCTTCGAGGACGTACTTGGTGACGCTCTGGTCTCTCCTAACAGGACTTCAAGCTGCAGAAGAAAGAAAACAGAAGACAAAAAATTGACTTCGTGAGGACCACTCAGACCTAGCCTTCTAGCCTCCTCCATACGATATCCCTCTCCACCAATCAGCACCTCGATCTGCACTCTCCCGGCCAATCAGCTCCCTGCATCTCACCTCATATCTCGTCATCATCCTTCTCCATTGTAATTACTTTCCTATATTCTTATTTTTCCCCAAACTTCTTCCCTTACCTTTTTTTTCCAAATGTATTAAATGTGTGTACCCGTTCCCACCTAGTAGAAGCTCACTTGTGGTATGACGCCGAACCCTGAGGGCATTGCCATGAAGGAGGGGGGGGGGGGGGTTGCCCCTGGTTATAGGAGGCAAGTGGGTAGGGTTTAGTCTTCGAGTAGGTTAGGGTCCCTGTGACATTACAGTCCAAGGGCATAGGTAGGAAGTAGTTTCTTTTCTGGGGACATCCCATAGTACAGTCCCATGGGTACAGTTTTAGCTTAAAATGTTCATTATTAATTATCAAGTAACTTTCACTATCTCCCTAACCTCAATGTTTATTTTCCTCAGTCACTTGATCAATTTTTCCTATAGTTAGCACTTGCAAATGTCTCCCAATGATTCAGTATGGCACTCTATGTTAAATTAAAATGCATTAACCCTCCCCCTGATGACCCAGGCTCTCATATATTTAGCATAACACAAACCCATCAGTCAGGGTTTTCAAAAATCTCAATGTCATAAAGCTAAGGCTTGCTTGTCTAAAATATCTTGATGTCTATCTTAACCCTGTCACTCTAAAGAAACTCAAGTCTGCTAGCTATGAGCTAGTCCTCTCCCCAGAACTTATAGCTGCCTATACAGTTAAGATTCTGCACCCTGACTAAAGCATCTTCAACAAAAACGAAGATGAGATTGCCAGGGAAATTGCCCCCCAAAAACTCCATCACTGTCTGTAAAGTATTCAAAACCCCCCGTAACGCCCTCAACATTCGTTGTGCCTCCACTCAGGAGGCCAGTAAACTTCTCAAAACAGGTCTCAAGGCATTTCATGTGATTTTGCCGCCTGAGTTTCTGACCCCTGAGTCCTGAATCAATGTCAAACAGTGCTATAAATGCTATGATTACGGGCATCTCACAGCCCCATGTAAAAAACCAACAACTTGTTCTCGTTGTGCTGAGTCAGGGCATTCATTCACCACCTGTTCTTCAAGCACCCTGAAATGCTCTAACTGCAATGGCCCTCACATTGCAATCAGTGCCGAATGTCCCTTCGGTCTTAATGTCTTAAAAGGAACTAGAAAAAAACTCAAGGCTACTCCATCCACTCCCAACCAAACACATCCTCTATTCTCATCCCACCCAGTCACTGCCATATCATATGCTATAGCTGCCACCGCACACACCCCTCAATCCTCCCTCCCTACCCTCACTCCCCCACCCAACACCAATCCACTCAGCCCATTCTTCAATCGCGAAATATTCGCCCAAACATCTGTCTTTGTTAATGTTGCACTCCATCTCACAAACCAAAAAGTTACCCTGCAATTTAATAAGCTCCTAAATGATGGCCTGACTGCCCACAACCTCCCTGCCATCATGATCCCTTAGTCTTGGTTTCAACACAGCAAGAACTCTCACACTTCAACTCTCTCAGCCACTCTTACTACCCCCTCCCCCCAAAACAACCCCCCCCCCCCTCTCAACCCATCCTCCACCACATTACCACTACCCTCTACCTCCAACTCATCCTCCACTACCCCAATTCCTTATCCCCCAAATGCCAACGAAATCCCTGAAATCTCAATCCCTACCATCAGTGTTCATCCCCCCGACTGAAAATGAACCTCAAGAATCCCCAACCCAAAACCCCTCTCTCACGAATGTCACTAACAACCTGAAATCCCTCTATGTCCCTCAATCATAATCCCTCAAAAAGACCTTCCTCTCAATGCATCTGACCCTGATCTTCCTGACCTCACTACCCCAACATTCTTCATGCCTCCCCCACCCCCTCCTACACCAAAAACGCCCACCATTCCTCCCCAATCTCCTCTAAAACGTAAACCCAGCATCCCAGCTGATTTACCCTCCCCTGACTCAAACTGTTCTCGGTCAAAGTCGCGAAAGACTGTAAACCCAAGGAAAAATGCCAACTCTACCTCCAAATCTCTAACATTTGGAGGAGGCCGCTCCAACCTCCCATCATCTCAATCTACCCACACCCTCTCACCCTTTCATCCTCTCCTTACCCAACATCCCCCCACTCATAGCTAGCTTCACGATACCCCATCAAGTTAAGAGTCATCCAATTCAACATAAGAAACTACTACACTAACAGACACCTACTCACACAATTAATTCTAGATGATGACCCGGACATAATACTAATCAACAGCACTTGCACATA
The DNA here is from genome assembly GCA_032716605.1 of Paralithodes platypus. Lineage (NCBI taxonomy): Eukaryota > Metazoa > Arthropoda > Malacostraca > Decapoda > Lithodidae > Paralithodes > Paralithodes platypus. The sequence goes on from CM064578.1 coordinate 16,501,971, forward strand.
CAACACACACAAATTTAAATTCTTTGGTTACACAACACGACAAACCGACGGCGATGTTCGCGATGGAGTTGCAATCATGATTAAAAGCACCATTCAACACGAATTTATCACGTACATACAAACATTTCCTTGCAGTAAAAACACACACAACACTTGGTCCCCTCATAGTTGCCACCACATATGTCAGACCAAATACCTACATCCCATACACAAACATGAACACTTTATTCAGTAACAATGCACACTCTAACTTGCAGATTTTACGCTAGATACCTAACTTTCCAACATAATAACAATAATCCACATGGAACACAATTACTAGCACTACATAACACCAAAAGATTAAATTTTCTAGGCCCAGTTTTCACACCACATGGTAATGGTAAACCTGATATAATTGATTTCAAACCGAGCTTTTAATATATTCCATCATGACATTTCCCCAGGGGAAATTTCAGGATCTGATCACATCCCAGTGTTCATGTCAATATCTTCAAACCCAATTCAAGTCCCATGTCAATCTTATTTTAACTACTCACAAGCAAACTGGGAAGAATTTAAACACATTTTATCTGAAGACAACTACATACACGACTATGAGGGACAACACTACACACACATAGATTTAACAAATAGAGAACTTACACAACAAAATCATAAATGCGCTCAACACAACCATCCCAAAAACTACATACAAAATCAAGCACACTTTCAGACCCTCCATCAGAACACAACGACTCCTAGTGTGCTATCGTCGTCGATTCGAATAAAACAAACACAACCACATACCAGGCGGAGTACGTTACGACCTCTCCAACCTCAGAACTCACATCTTAACAGCCTGCAATCTAATCATGACACTCACTGGACACACCTTGTACACTCAGCAGAACAACTCAGACAGACTAAGCCCTCGGAATTCTGGCGACACATAAAACGCTTAAAAGGTAATAACACTCCCAGAACATCCTCCATCACTGTTAATGGCAACAAAATTACTGATCCTAGGGCTATCACAGATACATTTAAACAGACATGGCAACAAGTATACCACCCATTCACCCCTGAAAGGCCTGCCACACAAGACATCAGCAATATAGAACAACATCTCACTACCATTCCCAACAACATCTCCCATGACACACACATTAACTTAAACACACTTGACCCTCAAAATATACTCACCGCTCCCATTGTGCCAGACGAAGTCAAGTTCATTCTATCTAAGACACGGAGAAAGTCGCCTGGTGCCACAGGTATTAATCATCACCTTGTAAAGCACCTACCTAACACTTTCATAACAACACTCACTCGCCTCTACAACGCCATCCTGGCATCAGGCTACTTGCCCGTGTGCTTCACGACAGCGACCATTATCCTCATCCCCAAGAAAAACCAAGACAACACTAATCCACTAAACTACAGACCCATTAGTCTACTTGAGAGTCTTGGGAAGACTCTAGAACGTACCATTAACCTCCGACTCAGACTATTTCTCGAAGACGAAGGACTCCTCACACACATGCAATTTGGTTTTAGAAAACATAGATCGACACAGGAAGCACTAAACATTATCATGGACTACATTCACATAAATAAACAGTGCAGACGAAAACAAAAAGACAGCGTTAATTACCAAGGACATAAAACGAGGTTTTGACAGTGTGGCACGAAGGCTTGAAGTACAAAATCTGCGAAAATTTCAAATTCCCATTAATAAATCAGAAACATCTTTGCAATTTTTTAGACAATAGAACAGCCAAAATTAAATTTTCAAATTGTATTCAGATTCATTTGTATTCAACGCAGGTGTACCTCAAGGCTCAGGGCTCGCACCTACCCTCTACATCCTATACACAAATGACTTTCCCAACCCCATTTACAATGACTCTCCCACAGTAATGTACGCAGACGACGTGACTAGATTAATAAGAGCAGACAGACTAGACACATTGACAAACACAGAGCTCAAAGAGAACTTGACAAAGTAGCACAATGGACACAAAAATGGCGGATTCAGGCTCATCCTCAGAAATCCTACATTACCTATTTTATCAAAGGACGTCCCCGTCCAAGACCCCTATTCCAAACTCCCGAGCACCTTTCCCTAACTGCACACAAATAAATGTCTCTCTCACTAACAAAGTACTCGGCCTCACATTTGTCAAATACCTCCGATTCCATCATCAAGCAAAAACTTCCACTGTCATTGCATCAAAATCCCTCCAAACCATCTTTAGATTCCAAAATGCCTCAATTAAAACCAAGCTTCACCTATATAAAGCACTAATAAGACCTCTGTTGTGCTACGTCCCACTCAGCATCACTCTTTCGGCCCCTACTAACCAACTAAAATACCAAAACATTCTAAATACAGCACTGAGATGGATTTTCGGGACTCAGTGGTTTGAATTCCAGACGGCACAACATCTTCACGATCTAGCCCGCATCCCCCCTCTTAATACATATTAGAATCACTTAGCAGAAAAACAACTTATTAAACTTGAGACCTTTCACGATAACTTCATCCAAATGTTCAATATAATTTTACAACCCCCCCCCCCCCCCTTTGTCAATGTTCCTTCACCCTGACAACAGAGAGGTACCCAATCCTAGATTCACTTACTATAATTAACCCGTCCAATCCCAGCGACGGCTATAGCAGTCAGTAGATAAGTAACTCCCCAGTCCCAGCGACGATTATAGCCGTCAGTAATGTACTAGTCTTGTAACTGCCTGTACAAGGCTAATTGTTTTTTTTGTTTTTTTGTTTTTTTAAAGTCTTATAAAAAAAAAATTAAAGTGATAGATCCATTCTTGCCTCATCTCTTGAGGTGAAAAGGTGGTCTCTCCTGTCATTTTGGCCACATTGCTTGGGACTGCTGCAGACCTTTATTACTGTATCCTACAGTACAGTACGGGTTAAGTATACAGTAGGCTACATATAACTTCATAGACCCACCCCCAAAAATTGCATATTTTCATTAACACCAATCCTTAGCCAAATTATAACTTGTTACGACCGGCACAACAAAATAAACAAGGGCACTTAATATTGGACTACAAGATAGGCTAGATCTGCAACAACGGTACGCTAATTCCAAACCCTCGAACTATTAAGCCGGTGAACAAAACACTTAAACCCTCCAGAGTTAATCTACTGGATAACGGGGTATCAATTATCTGGGTTAAGTGTACTTCTACAAAGGCTTTCCGGTGACGGCAAAGCCTACTCACAACAAGAGTAATTACGTTAATAAAAAGCTCTCAAGTAATAACAATGCTTAAATAAACTATGACAAGATTTAATAAAAGATTATATGATTACGTTAGCTTTAGTGTGAGTCTGAACTCAACACTAAAACTCTACAATGCTCTATGAAAACACTTGATGTCTAGTCCTACAGCAAACAGATATGGAATCTTCTGAAAACGTCTGATGCTCTAAGATGCTCGTCGAATATAGAACAGGAATAATGCAGGGGTAGGACACCAAAGCGTGTATCTTAAATACACCAAAATGTAGGATACATATATATGGAAACAAGAGAGTGCAACAACTCCGTGACAGCACTAATAACAGCAACTCAAAAACAGTACTTCCTTAGCCAAAGTAACAGCCATACTGGGTTGTGCACTATGCATCAACCTAGGCTATAACAATACGTGAATAATTGCTAAAGCATACGCGGTTAAAGTTAATAAACAAAATGCTGTCTTTCTTACTAATAAAGTCAAGCAGCAGCATAAAGGTACAGGGAGCCTAGGCAGAGCTCAAGCATGCTCGCAGCCTACTGTCTCCCCTGAACAGATTTCCCTTATCTTACGTTAAGTGACTAGGAGGCTCTCTTGGTAAGTCCAGATCTCAAGTATCTGGTCTTACCCTGGCGCTCCTCAAAGGTCAACAAAATGAGTTAGCAAGCATACAAGCATGAGTAGGCAAAAGCCCTTCGCTTGTATACTGCTAAGCTCGCAAAGGAAAATATGCACAAGGGTGTACTACAGGCTACCTAGCTCCATCGAAGTCGTACAGGCTCTGACTTGCCATATACATAACACAGCCAACGACCAAAGATACCCTCCACTGTCTAGCATTAAATAGTAATAAAGAACAACCAAATAATTAGAAGCACCCAACAATATAAATCCATGTGACTATGATTTTAATAACCTCTAAAGCTAGTGCAAAACATATATGTGAGAACAGGCGCTGGTAATACGACTGCCCGACTATGGAAGTCATAGGCGAGAACCAGAAGGGATGGGTAATTGAATAAAGATAAGACGTATTGGAAAGAAGGAGTTCAGAGAGAGGCACAGCAGTAAAGGGGGTTAGATGTGGGACAGAATGCGAGGGACTTGTAGGGCCGAGCGCACGATACCATGTTCTGACGAGAGAGAAGGAGAGAAGTACTGAGTCTGGCCACCAGATGGCTCTGCGACCAATCACAGGCCGCTACGTCACATGACAAGCAGACGTCATATGCCATGCCAGGCCTGCCGTCCAATAGCGAGCGGGCGGGCCCACCGAGCGAGGAATGCACACGTATATACGCACACACACTGCCTCTTCGCTCTCCCCTCCGACTCTCTCTCTCTCTCTCATGCGCTGCATGTTATAATCACTACCATGGATATAAAATACTTCTAAGTGTCACAGACAAGAATAAAGGCAAACACTGATCTGTCTGTGACAAAATGAATACTAAGAAAGAAAGAATATCGTTCTACGATTATTATAGCCCATTTCACTGCCGTGGCGAGTGCTAGCGAGTCACGAGTACATTCTGGCAAGCTGGCCAGCGTACCACCCCGCCCAAGATGTGGGACGTTTTAACCTCAGGTAAACGCCACATCTGACCAGACAGAATGCCCACAAACCCTGCATCACCCAGCCACTCCCCAAGTTGTGAAAAGCAAGGCACAATCACAAACGTAAAAACACTTCATTATAATTATAAAAACAAATCTACACAACACTTCCCCAAAATAATAGTATCATTTAACAATGTTACACTCAACGAGCAAGCTTCACCAACCCTAGCCTACTAAGAACAAAAACTCAGAATGTCTTAGATTCTTGCTGTAACATACTGCACTTAAATACTATCAAAAGAAAGTGTTTTTATGTGAGGTTTTTGTATTATTTTAATAGTGTTTTTGGCGGCTGTGCACTACAGGGGCAAACCTAATTTTTCGCCACTCAAACCAACACAGCTGTGGTGATCTACCCTGGGTCCTCCACCCTAGACAAACAGTCCGCTATCACATTGTCACAACCGTCAATATGGCGAATGTCTAGGTTGGACTCCTGCAACATTAAGGACCATCTGGTTAGCCTCATATTCCGGTTGTGGAACTGATTTAAAAACTTCAAAGGGTGGTGGTCAGTGTAGATCACCACGACTGGGCCAAAAGCGGGAACATACACCTCAAAGTGCCTGAGCGCCAGCACAATGGCCAGAAGCTCCTTCTCTACCACTGAATAGTTCTTTTGTGCTGAATTGAACTTCTTAGAGAACAAACTTACTGGGTGTTCCACACCTTCTGTGTCTGTTTGCAATAAGACGGCACCAGCCCCTACACCGCTAGCATCTGTCGCTAGCTGAAAAGGTCTCAAGAAGTCTGGGGCCCTGAGTATGGGGTGAGTGCACAAAAGATGCTTCACCAGGGAGAATGCTTTCTCACACTCAGGTGCCCACACAAACTTGTTCGTCTTTGCAAGTAGGTCAGTCAGAGGAGCCAGCACCGAGGAGTATCCGCGGATAAATCTCCGATAATACCCTATCATGCCCAAGAACCTCATGATTTGTCGCTTGGTGGTCAGCCTGGGGAACTGGTTAATAGCCTGTATCTTAGTTTGGGGGGGGGGGGGGGGGGGGGCACACCTGGCCTAACCCTACCACAAACCCTAAGTACTGCACAGTTGCCCGAACAAAATTGCATTTGCCCAGATTGACCACCAAATGAGCCTCACTCAGCCTCCTGAACAATGCCCCGATGTGCTCGCAATGGCTTTCAAAGTCATCATCGTAGATTATTACATCATCTAGATAAACGGTGCAGTTAGGGATCTCCGCCACTAACTCATTCATCAGGCATTGGAAGGTTGCAGGTGCATTCTTCAACCCATACGGCATTACGTTGCAACGGTAAGTGTTCCCATCCACCACAAACCCGCACACCTGCTTCGCCCGCTCCGACAACGGCACCTGCCAGTAGCCTTTGACAAGATCCACCTTGGTCAGGTAACGTGCACACCCAATCTTGTCAACACTGTCATCTATGCGGGGAAGAGGGTAGGCATTGGTGGGGGTTAAGCCGTTCAACCGCCTGAAGTCAATGCAAAACCTGACCTTGCCGTCTGGTTTAGGCTGCAGAGTGACGGGAGATGTCCACCTAACCGCCCCTTTCTCTATCAGCCCCCTCTCCAACATGTAGCCTAATTCCGCTCGGAGAGCCGGAATGGGAGGTACACGATAGGGCTCTGATTTAAAGGGGGGGTGGTCTCCAACGTTGACATCGTGCACCGCATGAGTTGTGAGGCCTGGGTGCTCGGCAAAAACAGTGGGGTATAAACCGAACAGGTGCTGGATCGCTGCATGCTGTTGCTCAGACAGGTGCTCAAGCGCTTCCACAGCCACCTGACACGTGTTCCCCGCCCACTGATCCGCCGAGACATGACAATCCCAACTTTCCTTCACCTGTGCCTCACTGCCCCCCTCTCCTTCTCCACCTTGGCCGCTGCAGACCAGCACGGGGACAGTAGGTTGCTCAGGTGGGCGCCTCACAAACTCTTTCAACAGGTTCACATGACAGAGCTGATTTTTCTTCCGCCTATCAGGAGTAGCCACAAGGTAATCTAGGTCGGATAACTTCTTCACGACCTTGTAAGGACCGATATACTTGGCAGACAGGGGATGGCCTACTAAGGGCAACAAGACCAAAACCTCCTGTTCTACCACAAACTCCCGGAGCTTTGCTTTTAAGTCATATCGATCCTTCATCAAGGCCTGACTACCCACCAAATTTCTCCCTGCCAACTCCAGGATTTTGAGCATCCTGTCTCTGCTCTCGAGGACATACTTGAGTAGAGAACATGGTGGCACAGTCCCTTCCCAGATCTCTCTCACCATGCTTAGAGGACCTCTAACCTGATACCCGAAAACCAACTCGTTGGGGCTGAACCCAAGGCTCTCACCAGGTACCTCTCGTGCCGCAAACAAAACGTACGGTAGCCCCAGGTCCCCATCCTTGCCATTCTCTAAACAGTAGCACCGCAACATGCTTTTCAAGGTGCAATGCCATCTTTCCAACACCACTTGACTCTCTGGGTGATAAGCTGAAGAGCCAACCGTATTGATCCCATGTTGCTGCATAGTCTGTTTAAAGAGATTGGACGTGAAATTTGACCCTTGGTCCGACTGAATTTCCTGCGGGTACCCGTATCTCGAGCAATACAACAGCAGGTTTCGCACAACAGTTTTAGACTTGCCATTTCTCATTAGGTATGCATCAGGGTAGCGAGTGGAGACGTCCATGATGGTTAGCAAAAATCTGTTACCTGCACTAGTGGGATGCAGAGGGCCTACCATGTCGATAACAACCTTGCTGAAGGGAGGACCGATAGCAGGCACTGGGTCCAACGGGGCCTTAGGTATGATCTGGTTCGGCTTACCCACCGTCTGGCAGGTGCTACACATCGCCACCCAGGCTGAGACTTGCGACTTAATGCCCGGCCACCAGAACAACCTTGCCAACGAGGCCAACGTTTTTGTCACCCCCAAGTGCCCTGCTAGCGGAACATCGTGTGCCAACCCCAACAGGCTATCACGGCACTTTTCAGGTACTACCAACTGGTCGACCACTCCGACCCCACCATCCCAATTGCGTTTGGGATCAACAAAACTCCGATACAGAATGCCATCAACACGAAAGAAGTCTCCCGGCTTTGCATCCCTGTCCTCATCTAGTTCAATAGCCCCGTTCCCACAACTCTCAAGACTAGGATCTTCTAGTTGCATCCGTCGTATATCAGAGGGTGCCAACCTGTCCAAGTGCTCCTGGAGCAACTTGTGGCCACCCCCAATACTGTGTTGCTCAAGCCTAGTCTGTTTCACCTGGGAACGTTTCTGTCGCGGAGTGCTATCACGCCCTACCATGTCACTAGGGGGGACAGGTTCTAGGGCCATCCCGGACCTCAAAAGTGGTGCAAGTACTGAGTCACCAAGGAGTGTCGCTGGGTCCAAACTCTTAACCCGACCACCAGCCTTGTCTTTCACCTTCCGACCCTTCCTCCACTGGTCTGAAACCTGGGTACTAGGCTGTGACACGTGAGCGGACTGAGATCTGGTGACAGCACACGCCATCTGCTGCATCTGGCACCTCTCGAGCCACTCTTGCCCCTCCCTACTCGTGTCGGCCGCCCTCTCGGCAACGACTAAGGGTGGAACCTCGGAAGTAGGCACCGCAAAGTCGTTACCGAGAAGGAGGTCGACCCCCTCAACTGGCAATTTCTCTACAATCCCCACATCCAACTCCCGTGTCACACTATCCACCACAAGCTCCACTCTCACCAGCGGGTAAGACCGCACAGCATTGATGCCTTGAACCACTACAACCCGAGCTGCGTTAATAGGCTTACCAGTGAAGTTCTTATGTAACATCTGGGAGGCACCCGTATCACGCAACAACTCAACAAAAAGCATCTCGGACGGGTAGCGAGCCGTCCTTATGCTTCTTCACCGACTGTGACTTCGCAACCGACGATTTACCCCGGGCAAATGCGGAAGACCTCAAAGACACCCCGATGTTGCTCACTAGAGACACCACCGCTGTAGACTGTGTGCTCAGACAAGAGCATGCAATATGCCCCTTCTCATGGCACTTAAAACACTCCACCTCACTCCTTGACTTCCCCTGGGGTGGGGAAGGGCCCTGGCCTTTCTTTAACGAGAAATATTTCGACTTGGGTTCAAAATTGGCAACAGTGCTCTTAGTAGGATAATTTGTTGTATCATTAGTTCTGGGGGGGGGTACGCCCCTTGTTACCTGCCTCAGCTCTGTGGGCAGATCCGCACCCACGAATTAACGACAACCTGAGGTCAGCCAACTCAGCCGCCTCCTGCAGAGTTTTAGGTTGCTTTTCTTTCAGGTTAAGAGTCTAGTCCCCACCAGTGCATTTAAAGAATTGTTCTAACAACACTAATTGCTTCACCGCATCAAAAGTAGTTGCTTTCTCCGACCTCAACCAATTCTCAAACGCATCTGATAGTTCTCTAGCGTGTTCCTGGAAAGTACTCTCCTTTCGCTTAGGAACAGCCCTAAACTTCAGCCTATAGGTCTCTGGCTGCATCTCATATGCCCTCAGGACAGCCTCTTTCAACGCCTCATAATTCACACAGGAATCTAGGGGCAAAGCATCGTACGCCTTGAGTGCTTTCCCCGTCAATCGTGAAGAAACAAGGGCTGCCCACTTCTCCACGGGCCATTGGTGCTCCCGGCACTTTTTCTCAAAACGGAGAAAGAATTCTGTAACTCCTGACTCATCAAACACTGGAACCAACTTTAGTAGATGCCACAGGGACTGGTAATGGGGGCGACCCCCCTGGACGAAACAGTTCCCCGTCACCTCTACACGAGTTTTCTCTAGGTCAACATCGGCACAATACCTTGCAGACTCATACTTGAGCTCAGCCTCTCGCTGCTTGAGCTCACCCTGTCGCTCCTGCTGCTTAAGTTTGGCGAGCTCGAGCTGAAACAACATCTCGGGAGACAAACCTTGAGGAGGGGGTGCTACTACCAGGGACCCACCCAGTGAGTCACCTAGAGGCATACCCAACCGCCAGCGGACATCGGCCTGCGGGAACGTACTCGGCTCCGGAACCCGAGGGGGCGCCATGATAGGAGTTGAGTGGAATGGGGGCTGGGACGAAGGTGCCCCAGCTCCCGCTCCACCTGAAGCCTCATGCATCCCACCCAGCACACAGGTAACCAGCTCACTTCTTGACCAACCGCTAGTGCAAAAAAAAAACTAAGACCGTGGCTATACACTGCAGTCCATACCGGTCCAGCCCCGACACCCGGTCGCCGACACAGGCTCTTCCAAAGACCTCCGAGCATCCTCCACACCGTTCACCACCCGAACACCGTCAAACAACTCCACCTTCTCCACCTTCTCGCCTGTCTCTCGCACTGTGCCCTCACTATGCTCAAACCCGTCCAGTGACGACATGATGGAGTAAAAAAAAAAAAATCCCAAGTCAAGACAAAAGTAGCCAAACTCTCGCGTAGCTTTATTCACAAAAAATATTCGAAGATGTTTTTAAGTGCAATACTAGGTCACCAATAAACTCCAACAAGTTCCATATATCCTTAAAAACAATGTCCACTGCCAACACTGCGAGAAATAAAATCAAACCCAAAAATGGCGAATAAGATTTCTCCCAAAAAAAATCCTGCAAAACTCAGTTCACTATATCCTGGACTAAGGTCGCCATTTGTTACGACCGGCACAACGAAATAAACAAGGGCACTTAATATTGGACTACAAGATAGGCTAGATCTGCAACAACGGTACGCTAATTCCAAACCCTCGAACTATTAAGCCGGTGAACAAAACACTTAAACCCTCCAGAGTTAATCTACTGGATAACGGGGTATCAATTAACTGGTTTAAGTGTACTTCTACAAAGGCTTTCCGGTGACGGCAAAGCCTACTCACAACAAGAGTAATTACGTTAATAAAAAGCTCTCAAGTAATAACAATGCTTAAATAAACTATGACAAGATTTAATAAAAGGTTATATGCTTACGTTATCTTTAGTGTGAGTCTGAACTCAACACTAAAACTCTTCAATGCTCTCTGAAAACACTTGAAGTCTAGTCCTACAGCAAACAGATATGGAATCTTCTGAAAACGTCTGATGCTCTAAGATGCTCGTCGAATATAGAACAGGAATAATGCAGGGGGCAGGACACCAAAGCGTGTATCTTAAATACGCCAAAAAGTAGGATACATATATATGGAAACAAGAGAGTGCAACAACTCTGTGACAGCACTAACAACAGCAACTCAAAAACAGTACTTCCTTAGCCAAAGTAACAGCCATACTGGGTTGTGCACTATGCATCAACCTAGGCTAAAACAATACGTGAATAATTGCTAAAGCATACACGGTTAAAGTTAATAAACAAAATGCTGTCTTTCTTACTAATAAAGTCTAGCAGCAACATAAAGGTACAGGGAGCCTAGGCAGAGCTCAAGCATGCTCGCAGCCTACTGTCTCCCCTGAACAGATTTCCCTTATCTTACATTAAGTGACTAGGAGGCTCTCTTGGTAAGTCCAGATCTCAAGTATCTGGTCTTACCCTGGCGCTCCTCAAAGGTCAACAAAATGAGTTAGCAAGTATACAAGCAAGAGTAGGCAAAAGCCCTTCGCTTGTATACTGCTAAGCTCGCAAAGGAAAATATGCACAAGGGTGTACTACAGGCTACCTAGCTCCGTCGAAGTCGTACAGGCTCTGACTTGCCATATACATAACACAGACAACGACCAAAGTTACCCTCCACTGTCTAGCATTAAATAGTAATAAAGAACAACCAAATAATTAGAAGCACCCAACAATATGAATCCATGTGACTATGATTCTAATAACCTCTAAAGCTAGTGCAAAACATATATGTGAGAACAGGCGCTGGTAATACGACTGGCCGACTATGGGAGTCGTAGGCGAGAACCAGAAGGGATGGGTAATTGAATAAAGATAAGAAGTATTGGAAAGAAGGAGTTCAGAGAGAGGCACAACAGTAAAGGGGGTTAGATGTGGGACAGAATGCGAGGGACTTGTAGGGCCGAGCGCGCGATACCATGTTCTGACGAGAGAGAAGGAGAGAAGTACTGAGTCTGGCCACCAGATGGCTCTGCGACCAATCACAGGCCGCTACGTCACATGACAAGCAGACGTCATATGCCATGCCAGGCCCGCCGTCCAATAGCAAGCAGGCAGGCCCACCGAGCGAGGAATGCACACGTACATACGCACACACCCTTAGCATACCTGCACTTTCAACCCACCACTACAACACACTCAAACAGTTTGCATCTAAGCTGCTTGTTCACCCACGACACAGAAACTTACTTCCACCAGACGCCCCTAGACCAACACGTGCAGCTCGTCATTTCAACACACTCCAACCAATAAGAGCAAGAACTGACAGATATAAAAATAATCCTATCCCAACCATTGTTAATATTATTAATAATGTGTAATAACGGCCTGTCACACCATATATACGCGCCCACCTTTAATAATATATGCATAAGTGTGTGTGCGTGTGTGTATTAGAATATAATTATGTATGTATTTGCTTGAGTTTGTTTATGTATATGTGTATATATGTATCTATGTATGTGCAGTATATGTGTATGTATGTGTGCGTATATGTGTATGTATGTATGCATTATTTATGTATATATATATGTGTCTATAGTGTATACTGTTTGTGGTTCGAGCCCGGCTGAGAGTATCAGGTAGGATAAGAGAAGAGCATATATGCATGTAATGTGCATATATTTATTTATATGTATGTCTGTGTGTATGTGCTGTCAATGGTTTGAGCCCGGTTGAGAATATAAGGTATATAATATATATATGTACTGTACGTGTATTTATATGGTCATATGCACATATGTATGTAAATATACGTACATATGAGCGAGAACATATTGCTCACTAGCGCAACTTCTGATTATAAATCTATGCATAAGCATTATCATTATTAAGTGTTCGCGTATCTTCATCCATGTATTTCCACCCTTAACAATAGAACGCCCAGCTCTTCCATATTTCGCCTTCTGTCACACACACACACACACACACACACACACCTACACTACCGAGGATTAACCTCCCATTGTAGTAGGCTGTACCTGACCATACGGACCATATACGGACTTGAATTGCTGCACCCTCTTGACCCTTCAACTCTTTACCCTGACCATACCAAAACAGTTTCTGTATGTATGTATGTTTGTGTGCATACGTGAGCGTTTGTGTATATGGACATGTGCACACTTACTGCATGTTCTTATGTTCCTATATATGTATGTATATGTATGTGCGCACGTACGTGTATATACGTATGTTCTGTATATGATTAAGTAAATAAATGTGTATATGTACTGTATATCACTTACTCTCATGGTTATTTTATGATAATTTGTATTCTGCACATGCATCATTATTGTATTTATTTATTTTGTTTGTAAACTGAGCTTACCATCCTCATATCTGTACATCTCATGTTCATCCACTAAATTGTAAAATGTGTATTTTCAGCTCATGAGGCTGCCATTCTTTAATAAACCGTTTATTATTATTATTATTATTATTACACACTGCCTCTTCGCTCTCCCCTCCGACTCTCTCTCTCTCTCTCACGCGCTGCATGTTATAATCACTACCATGGATATAAAATACTTCTAAGTGTCACAGACAAGAATAAAGGCAAACACTGATCTGTCTGTGACAACATGAATACTAAGTGTGTGTGTGTGAGAGTCAGTCAGAGAGGAGGGTCACGTCCGTCGCGGTCCGGGATTTTTCGACTATCCCGCGGGATACTGGTGAATAAACTTTAAAAAAATCACACACAAAAACAAACATAGTGTCGCGGTCCTGTGAAGTGCAAAATCGAACCGATTGATAAAATATCTGGAGAGATATACGCGTTTTGGAGAAAAAAATCTGTTAACTCCTACAGCAGTGCCACGGCGCTGGTCTAGGATAGGCCTAGGGCAGGCCCATAAGGCGGGTGGAAAGAAGAAGGGAAAGAAAACACCGTTACGTCCCAAAGCAAAGTGTTAGCTATATAGTCCTATGAAATCAAACAGGGCTATGGAAAATAGGAAGCCTAAGTTAAAAGTGATAGTGAACATCGTATATCACGTAAATAAACTATGAAAGTATAATACAGAGAATTAAAGACATGGGAACTTTTAACTTTTAGCTTGGGAACAGGACGTATGCTGTTAACAAAATACCCTCGGTGACCGCAAAGACCATATACACATATATCCCCTCGCTCTCCTGGACACGTCCCCTCCCCTCCCCCTATTCGATTTTACCAAAAACGAAACTTAACCTCGACAGGAAAGGGTACCGACAAAACAAAAATCGTAAATAATAGCAAACAGAGAAAAACAATATATAAATAAACAAATTAAATCAGTGCAGACTATTTCTCGACCATATCGCAGGTTAGTAGTGACGTTATTGGAGAGAAAGATCTCCCACGCAACCAAATGTGGTGAAAATTCGAACCTGAGCAGTGTTGAATCAAGTTGATAGGTAAAATATGAAAATTAAAATAGATACTATATATAGGTAGCCTGGAAAGTTCGTTATTTTCCTAGAGTGCCGTATATTCCGCTAAACAGTCGACCAAAAACGGGAACAGTGGTTAGGGCAGTGAGAATTCTGTTTCATAAGATAATTATTGAAAGTGTTACTTAAAGTTACTTAAAGTTTAAACATAACGAGGGTAAACGAGTGGCACTCCCCCCCCCCCCCCCCCACAAACACCTCCTTGTCCTCCAAGCCCCCCCCCCCCCCCTCTCTCTCTCTCTCACCCATGTAAGGGCGGGTGGAAAAACAAAAAAACAAACAAAAATGTTTACCAGAGACAACTGTACGAGTTGTAAGATGAATATACACATGCATAAAAGCACCGCATGTCGGATATGCAAGCAACCATACCACTGGATATGCATAGGATTGACACCAATAAATGAGGCGTACAATACAAGAGGGAAGAACCTCCATTTCTGCGATAGTTGCTTCGATATCACATGGCAAGTCATACAGACTGTAGAAAATACAGAAGTACAAGATAGACTGAAATATAGCCAAGACATAGCTACCTTTCACAGAAAATGGGGAACTATTGGGGCCTCAGGGCCCATACAAATATCACAACCCACACAAGCACACCTTCCCATGATAATGCCCACATTGCCTCCTGCACATCAACACACATCGCCTGCCGAACAACAACCTTTCGCACCCTACATATCCACAAACCCTGCCGCACATCTCCCCACACCTCCCCAGACCCAGAAAACACCCACATTAATCCCATCTATGGCCATTGACCACCCTACTGCTGTTGATCAAATACATTTGCAGGATGAACGTAGGATGCAACAAGCCCCCATATCAGGCTCCCCCTTCCACATCGTCTCCCCCCTCACCACTGCCACCTGCCCACTGCCCACCTACAACCGACCCGTAACTCCACCCCCCTGCAGGCCTCACCCACCCATACACCAAGCCCACTATCACCCACAACCACACTTAGCTCACCACATAACCCTTTGCAGCCCCAGCCACACCTACTGGAGTTGTCTACACCAGTGTGCAGATATTATCTGGAAAGAAGGTGCTACTTTGGTCAAAAGGGCGAATATAATGGGAATTCATGTAGATTTGCTCATCCCAAAATTTGCAACAACATAACCAGTCATGGAAAATGTAGATTTGGTGAAACCTGCAAATACCACCACCCATCCCTTTGCAAGACATCACTTGAGAACAAGACCTGCTACAATATGAAATGCCCAGCTTTTCATATTAAAGGGACTTGGAGATATGCTAGACCTAACACGAATGGTAGCCCAAAAAACTCTCTAGCTATGCGAGGACGAAACAGAGGAAAAAGGCAAGGAGGGAAAGGGCAGATGAAGATGAAGAGACTGAGGGAGATGGAAGAGCACATAGAACACCTCGAGCACCTCCTGGCCTCCCAAGAGTGGCCAATACATCCCGAAGACTATTAGGTACACATAGTACTCCAAACAATCCCTCCCCAATCTTGTTTGCAAATATCCAAGGCCTAAAAAATAGAACCACGAACAAAGTACCATTTATTAGGGGCCTGCTAGAAGAAGGAAACGCTATATTTGCGGCTCTCACAGAAACTCACATTAAAGATCAGGAAGATAGTGAGGTATGGATTCCTGGTTACAACGTACATAGGGCGGACAGAACGCATAGATCACATGGAGCCTTGTACATACATGACTCACTGATATGTACTGAATTCCTAAATAACAGTAATGAAGTGGTGGAAATACTTGGAGTTAAAATAGAATCCCTAAATTTAGCAGTTATTGTTACATACAGGCCTCCAGACTCATCCCGAGAAGAATTCAAAACCCAGCTCAACAAAATAAAATCAGAAGTGGAAACCCTGGGGAACCCAACACCAAATATTATATGGCTAGGAGACTTTAACCTACCAAACATTAAATGGAGACAACTAGAAAACCAGTTAGTGGCAAATAACACCGGAGAAACAAATACTAATACGAGAGAGCTTTTTGAACTTTGTGATTTTTTTAGTCTTACCCAACATATTGCTGAACCCACACGGGAAAACAATATCTTAGACCTGGTCTTCACTAACAACGACACTCTAGTACACAACATTAACATATCGGACACAACATACTCAGATCATAAATTAATTGAGATCAAAACAACCTTAGAAAGTGTACAGACAACCTCAGAATCGAGAACAAAAACCGGCCCCTTCAGTAAATTTAACTTCAATAACAAAAACATTAGGTGGGAAGAGGTAAATCAAGAAATGGAGGAAATAGACTGGGAAGATTTAATGGATAACCTGACACCAGCAGAATGTCTAGTCTTAATAACAGAAACCATGACCCAAATCTGTAGCCACCATATACCTGCAAGACAAACAAAACGAAGAAGCAAACAAGATCGGGAAAAGAGGAGGCTGTACAGAAGAAGAAAATTACTCACACAAAGACGCACACATCAAAATCTACAGGATAGGCAAAAGGTCGAAATAGATAGAGAAATTGTGGAAATTGAACAAAGGCTAAGAATATCATATGAACTACAACATATGGAAGAGCAGAGGAAAGCTATTGCAGGTATAAAGGAAAATTCCAAATACTTCTTTTCATACGCCAAACAAAAGGCTAAAACAACATCAAATATCGGCCCACTGAGCAAAGGGGACGGCTCTTTCACAGGGGACAAAAAGGAAATGAGCGAACTCTTAAGCAGGCAGTATGAAATGGCATTCACTGAGCCTGATGAAACAAAAGTCATCAGAGACCAAAATATATTTTTCATGGAAACCTCCCCCACGGAAACCCCTCAGATGCTGGATATTGATTTCGGTCCAAAAGACATAGAAGAGGCCATTTCCAACATGCCATCCCACTCGGCACCAGGCCCGGACTCATGGAATTCGATCATAATGAAAAAATTTAAGGAAAACCTCTCAAAACCCCTGGCTATAATGTGGAGAAGGAGTTTAGACACTGGTAACATACCAGATAGCTTGAAAAACGCAATAATTGCCCCACTGCATAAAGGAGAGAGTAAAGCACTACCAAAAAACTACCGCCCGGTAGCTCTAACCTCTCACATCATTAAAGATTTCGAGCGAGTCCTGCGAAGCAAAATTTCAACATTCAGGGAGACAAATGAACTACACAACACCGGTCAACATGGGTTCAGAGCGGGAAGATCATGTCTCTCACAACTTTTGGAACACTATGACAAAATTCTTAAAGCGCTAGAAGAAAAGAAAAACGTGGATGTCATTTACACTGATTTTGCTAAGGCATTTGATAAATGTGACCATGGTATAATAGCCCACAAACTGAAAGCAAAAGGTATAACTGGGAAAATCGGACGGTGGATATACAATTTCCTCGTAAACCGAAAACAATCGGTAGCAGTAAACCAAGTCACTTCTGAGCCTTCGGATGTCAAAAGCTCAGTGCCCCAAGGAACAGTGCTAGCGCCCCTTCTGTTCCTCATACTAATTTGCGACATAGATACCAACACCAGACACAGTACGGTGTCGTCTTTTGCTGATGACACAAAATTAAGCAAGATAGTAAACACACAAGAGGACACGGGCCGACTGCAGGAAGACATGAATGTAGTGTTCCAGTGGACCAGGGAAAACAACATGCAATTCAATGAGGAAAAATTCCAATTAATACGGTACGGCGATAATAATGGTGTTAAAGAAATTACAAATTACTTAGCAGAATCTAACCACATAATAGAATGGAAAGACAGTGTGAAAGACCTTGGGGTATTAATGTCTGAAAATATGGGTTTCAAAGTACATAACCAGGTCAAAGTGGCGTCTGCGAAACGTCTAACGGGTTGGATTCTGCGTACTTTTAAAACATGCGGTGAATTGCCTATGATAACGCTCTTCAAATCTCTAGTGCTACCGCGGCTTGATTACTGTAGCGTATTAACATCCCCATACAAAGCAGGTGAAATAAATGACGTAGAGAGTGTACAAAGAAATTTCACTTCGCATTGTGACGCCTCCCGGCGTTAGCAGAATGGTTGCGTGGGGCATTGCAGCTCGCTAGCGCTCGCCAGGATGGGGGGATGGGCTACAGTTGTCCTAGAATGATCTGCTTTATTTAATTAGTGTCGTGTTGCCACAGACAGTCTAGAAATGGTCTTTGTTTTGGTCTGTGACAGCGCCTTGTATTTTATATTCGCTATAATATAAATGTTGCTTGTTTGGGAGGCGAGCGAGAGAGGGTGAGGGAGTACACCTGGCAGCGGGGTGGGCTATGACGCGGCTCGCTTGGGCGCTGACGCCGTTGGCGGCCGGGTGGTCAACTAGTCCTTTCCCATCGCGGCCTCGTGTTCTTTACCAGCTCAGAGCTTGCCTGACACGCATATCGCCTACATCCTTTGCAATTCTGTCCCCCATACTCGCCACTTTGCATACTATTTCTCTCTCTCGACTTCTCCTTTCTCATTCTCTAATCTTTATTAAACTCAACATCCCTTCTGGTTTCAGCATAGACGTTCACCGTCGACCAGTCGTATTGTACGCGAAGCTCTCAGATATTTCCATGTATTAGGTTAAGGAGGTATTATGCTTTATTGAGGTTAAGAGACGGACTTTTCCGTATGTGTCCTCTCTCGGGAAGGTTGTAGACTGGTATATGTCTCCCTGGCAAGGTGTTGAGTGATTCTGCTTGGTTATCTAAAGCTAGACTAGGGGTAGGGTTACTGTGTCGTTGTCTCCGATGTGTGCAGTGTTAGCTAAGCCCTGCACGACATCGACAGGTACTGTGGAGCCTAAGTTGTCTTCGGGGGGTTTACTTTGCGAGCACAGCGCTGTGGTGTGAGAGGGCCATAGCCTATCCCTCACAACATAGTGCTGCCTCTTTGTGTTGACTTCTGAGGGATCGCCAGGATAGAACTAGGTACTAGAGACCTAGATTTATCAAGAGAGCATCCCCGTCATATAACGTAATCTTCATTATACCACCTTCGGACAACGTTAGGCTACGAGCCGCATGCTCACCCATTGTTGCCCTGCCTTGATACCCCAGCTAGACTTTATTAACTGAGCAGACACGGGTTAGAGATAAGCCCCCATTATTATATGTATGCAACATTATTATTCACAGCACTTTTGAGCCGAGGTTGTTGTTGAGTTGCACAACCCTAGTAGGCTGTTGCGTTGTGTCACGAAGCATTTCTTTAGTTGTCGAGCATTACTACCTTTGCGCAGTCTTTATTATTCGCCTGCCTATTACTATATGTCCTAGTATTTATTGTGACCCGTATTCTGCATTATAATTGTTCAAGATTCTTTACGAACATCTTCCCAGCATCAGACTTATTTCAGAAGTTTCCAGTTGATGTTGCAGGACTAGCATTGCACTTTCTTTAATACAGGAGTGCCAGTTATTTGAGTATCTACTGTAACGTTAATTAATCACGTTAACTATCTTTTCTTTGTGTAACCTAATCGAGTAATCTTTTACTGTTTGAGAATAGGCTGTTTCATCGAGCGTCAGCCTAGTGTGTGTGCACCAGTTACCGAGTCATAGGATACCTCGTTGTCCTGGCACGACTCAGGGCGGTAATGGTGTTTTATTTTCCAGTGTTTAAGGCAGGGGTTGGATCTAGTGTTACCGTTGTTGCATTTTGCCATTATCTAGTCCAATGTTGAAGAGCCCTGTGTCTTTGAGAACCTGGATCGTAACAGCATATAAGTTCGATAAAACATCTACACTATTGGGAGCGTTTAAGAGCACTGAATCTGTATTCACTGGAACGTAGAAGAGAACGTTACCTAATAATATACACGTGGAAAATCGCAGAGGGTTTAGTACCAAACCTACATACTCCGATAGTCATGAAATTCAGTGATAGGAGAGGCTGGGAATGCGAAATCCCCCGGATGAATAACAGGGGTGCTATGGGCTCTCTGCGAGAGGGCTGGTTATCACACAGAGGCCCACATCTCTTCAACAAACTCCCACGGCGAGTAAGAGACATGATGGACATCTCGTTAGACAACTTCAAGAGAGCCCTAGATGTCGAACTGCAAAAAGTGCCAGACGAGCCCATCCTCGCAAGGGAGCGAGCTGTCGCTTCAAACAGTCTACTGCACCAAATCACCACCCATAACGAGGGGCGTCACGCTCCTTGGTGCCGCTAGAAGAGCGGCGAACACATCCAAAGGTAAGGTATCCAAATGTAAGAAAGAAAGAATATCGTTCTACGATTATTATAGCCCATTTCACTGCCGTGGCGAGTGCTAGCGAGTCACGAGTACATTCTGGCAAGCTGGCCAGCGTAACAAACTAAATTACAAAATAACACTCATTTAACGTCAACTTTTAAAATAAAATAACAGTATAGCCACCTTACAAGTTCTGCCATTGACAGCTTTCCCCAGCATTACCCCCTTTTTTACTCTATGCCACCCAAAATTATCCCCCCCACCACCCCTTCTATATCATTTTCGTATTATTACCACCTTAACACTCGACGAGTGGCTTGGTTAATAACTTCTACTACCTGCCAAGTGGGGATATTTACCCTAAACGAGCTTCATTCCATGCTCTTTTTTATGCATAAAGAAAAGCCAGAGCGTAATAAAATTATGTATCCATGAAAGGGCGTTAATTGAGATTTCCAATGACACCTGAACCATCCTTCTACAATCACCGGTTGTCTTGCAACGATCGTGCAACACGAAGGAAAAATCCCTAAAATACAGTAATTTCCTTACATATTTCCCTGTCTAGGGAGGCAGTGGGTGTGGATGTGTGTGGAGGTGGGGCCAGTCGTGGCGCGGGAGCCGTGCCGAACGGTCAGAGTCAACCTACGCTCCTCCCACCGCTCGGACGCTCTCTCAGAGCCAATTATGTGCTCAACATCGCATACGACTTAAGGCGGGCCCCGCTCTTTAGGCCTGGGTTCTCTAGACCGCCTTCAGTCTGTCCCCGCCAAAGAGGGGTTAAATTATTAAAAACCCAAGTTCCCCAGTAGACTTCCTCTACCATACCAAAAGCCCAATTACCAAGCACTTTCGATTTTATACCACCCAAAATAATTTTGCTCCCACCATCCCCAGCCCCCTTCTTAGCATGCCATACTGAATCTCATTAAAGTAACTTTTCAGACTAAAACAATCCTACCCCATCCCAATTACTCAACTCACGCACGTTGGGTCAAGCTCCGACAACCTATTTATCTCACTATTACCACTGTCTCTCCTACTTAACCAATAAAAACTTCCCTTATTTCTCCTTCACCCACCTTTTCTATATTCATTCATTCATTCATTCCACAGGAGTCACTCGATCACCTGCACCAGCGGCTCAGATACACCTTCAGTATCCTGATGCCTGCCGACATATCGCTAGCGTTCACACAATAAGCCAAGCGATTCAAGAGTGTCACCTGGTGGTAGATGGTACCGAGAAGAAGGATCTGAGGTGTTGGCCATCTTTGAAGTGGTGAAGAGAGAAAGAAGAGATCTCCTGTCTACTAGAGCGGGCATGTGTTGGCCAGCTTTGAAGTAGTGAAGAGAGGAAGAAGAGATCTCCTGTCCACTAGAGCGGACTTTGTGTTCCAGCAATAACATATAGTGTACTGTATGTGTTCTTCTAGAACCAAAAATAAACTGATTAGACAAATTATGAAATAAAGAGATGAAGTGTTAACACCTTACGAGCGGCCTATGCGGTTTATTTATGTGTACCGCACAGCGGGGTGTTTTTAGCCAAAATAGGGCTGTTTACGTGATCATTTTCATGCCTAAATAAGACCCAGAACGTAAAACAAGTACCTATCCCTGAAAGGGCATAAACAGAGCTTTCGAATGACACCATAACGATCCTTGTATGATGGATAGTTTTCTTGCAATAACCGTGCAACGCGAGTGCAAAAAGCAGGTAATTCGGTACTTTCAGTACATAATTGAGTATGTAGCGAGTGAGAGAGGGAGGAGGGAGCTGAGATTTGTGTCAGTAGGTTCGCCGCGGTGGTCTGGAGCAGTCATACGCTCGCTAGTCTCCTGCCACCACTTGTCTCTCTCTCAGCCACATTACGTGCTGAAATTGCCACTCGAGTTATGTCGAGCGCCGCAATAGTCCAGCTTTTTTAACTCGACTTTGCCGCTAAATAAGGGTTAAGAGATATAGCTGTTATTGTTATTAAAGGCACTCAGCCAAATAGCTAGCAATAGTACAGGATCTTATAGGGTATTAAGTAAAGATATATATTCAGTATTAAGTGGGAGTTCTTCGGGATAATGTTTTAAAGGGAAATCATTAATAACGCCCAGGTAATTGAGATAACAGGGTTTACCTGAGCAGCTTTCAGGGGTTTAGCAATTGAACACTGGGTTAGACCTAGCTAAAGGAATAGTTAGAGAAGGGCTTCAGCCCATACTCATGAGATACTCTTTTTGTTATAAGGAAACAACCAGTATTAATTAGATATTCACCTCGTTGACAGCATGCTTTCGTTTGAACGTAAATATCTAGCCAACTAGTGTTAAAGAGGTCATTGATTGAATAATAGTGTGTATTCTTGTTAAATTGACCTGAAGGACATAGCGTTCTAATATTGTAAAGGTGACGTAAATACCTGTTGATTTAGTATTTGTGAATAATATTGCAGAGAGGATTTAAGAACGCGGACCTACTAATTGTTTAGTAGTACGGTCATGGTGAGGTAAATGTCTAAGGATTTATTATTCATGTCTAATATGATTCAGGTGATTTGATCCCATGTAAAGGAATAAGTGTTTCTGATATTGTCACAGTGAAGTGAGAACTTGTAGGTAAAATCCTCAGTCCCAATATTGTCAAGGTGATATTGAGGGATAGTATTAATATAGTTTTGTCAAACATTGTGAAGATAGTGATGTGCCTATGGCTCGAAGTCGAAGTGAGTCAAGACTCTGAATAGCGATTGTCCAAATAAGTTGTAATGGGAATGTAACAATTCCGAAGTGCAAACTATAGTGGGCCGCCGTAGGTATTCAAATAATAGCTTGAACTCATTTTGACCCGAACAGAGAATCAATTGCTATGGGGATTACGGCTACCATGGGAGTATGTTAAATAAAAACGCAAACTTCTAAACAACTGTGGAATTATTCCAACCCTAGAAGAACAGTGTATTTAAAAATAAGTACAACAATAATTGTTTTGATAATACATATAGCTTACTTTTAAAATTGCTTATGACTCCCTTCTCCATATTATATCCTCAACAGGAAGAAGATATATTCTCACCATGAAATTCTCCCGTTTAATATCATGGTCAGTGTCTCTGTATTCAACCCCTTACCGAATATAGACTAGTTCCATTTATGAGAAATCAGCTTAGTTACAAAGTAGTAAGCAAATCTGAGTCAGTCTTGTCAAATAGTTCTTTCTCAAGGATTTAGGTATGCTAAATTTAGGTTTGCCATTTGACATGACCAATTTTGCGTTGTTCATGAGATAAAACTAATTATCAACTCTGTGTAAGCAGAGTGGTATCGCCCCTCGTATAGTGGTACATACCGGCCGATATGTCTGTCTGGCTGTCCGATAACTCCTCCTAGACCGTTCCGACGGATTTTCACCAAACTTCACATGAACATTTGGTGCGACAATGCGACGGTAATTAAAAACAGATTTTTTGAATTTGTGCAATAGTTATGATTTTAGGTCCTAAATATGGTTTTGCCCCCCCCCCACCACCACCACACACACTCTCAGGACCCCCACCCCCCACTCTGTACCTATTCCCCAGCAATGACGATGGCATTCTGTGTGTGGGGCACACTCACACAGAACGCCATCGTTCAGGGGGCGAGAACAAATATTGCCCGCATTTGTTAGGTTAAGTTAGTTAAGTTGACATTAGAAGGTGACAATTGTAGTGATGAAGATAGTAGTAGTGATGATGGTGGTAATATTAGTGATGATGGTAACCCTTCGCATAGTTGGGTATGCCGTTTTGATTTTGGGCGAAACGGCACACTGACACAGAACGCCATCGTTCAGGGGGTGAGAAAAACTTGGCTTGCATTTGTTAGGTTAAGTTAGTTTAGTGGACATTGGAAGTGATGGTAGTAATAGGGGGGATAATGTTGATAGTAGTGATGATGGTGATAATAGCAGTGATGATGGTGGTATATTTAGTGATAATGATGACAGTAGTGATGATAACAGTACTAGTAGTAGTGATGATGGTCATAATAGTATTGATGGTGACAGTAGTAATGATGATTGTAAGATGATTGTAACAGTATTAGTGATGTTGGTAAAGGGGGTATTACACTGGATATATATTTCCGTCGTCCTTCGACCTTTATCCTTCGATCTTGGGCATGCCATCGTCGTCTTGCTATCACACAGGCTCCACGCACGATCATCGTCATCTACAGACATAGGCTAAAGTGTCTGATCGCTTCTCGGCTTTATTTACACCTATTTCTGCCTAAATAGATTCCCTATATTTTAGTATTGTCTCGCAATCGCTAATAAAAAATGGAGGTTATGCCATAATAACGCCATTATAATAATGTTATCCGAAAATAAGTGAAAATATACGACAAAAGCTGAAGGTCATGACTCACACGAACATTATGAATAGGATAAACACACAAACCATTAGTAGGCTAGGCGGCGGGTGATAACCGTCGCGGGTTTAAATTCGAAGGTTAAGAGTTCGAGCCTCGCCGATAAGGAGTGTTTTTTTTCTTTTCTAGTTGGTATAATTTTAAAAGAATGTATGGTAGCCTATCATATATAAACTAGGTTAGGGTATGTCGTGTACAAATAAATAATAGCCTATGCATCTTGGTGAGAATAGTTTTAGGCTACACTTGTTTTGGATATAATTATATTACAATAACTAACCCAATTTAGCTAGCCTAACTGTGCTAGCCTAACTTATCCCAACTTTATCCTTTTATAACTTAACTTATCCTACACTTAGCCAATCAGTTTACCCAATCCTAAATTTTATATCCTAACTTATATCCTACACTACAGTATTATTACATAAACTAACCCAATACCTATATTAAATAGAATAGAAGAATGAGAGGTAAGAAGGTGAGAGAGAGAGAAAGTGTTCTATAGGTAAGAGTCGGGGGACAGAGTGGCAAGGGAGGTGTTAAGGGTATGCTGGTCAGACAAGCTCTGAAGAGAACAACTCGGGACCCCTCCAGGATCACACACAAAGGCATGGTGGTCAGCCAATCACAGGCCGCCACATCACCAGACCGCAGGCCTACAGAAGGCGGCAGGAACCACCAGCCAATCAAAACCGAGAGAAAAGATCACGCGGGCGAGGGACTCCTCCGAGAGGGAGGAGGGAGGAGGAAGTACAACGCTCGCTACCATCTCGCTCTTTCTCTCTCCTTCACTACAATGCATCCTCTGTTCAACTCATGATATAAAATACAAGGGATTGTCACAGGCGAAAATAAAGAACACTTCTGTACTGCCTGTGACATGACGATTCACAAGAAAGAAAGTACTACATTGTAGATAGACTGTAGCCAAATACACAGCCCTGGCGAGTGCTAGCGAGTGGCCAAGCGAGCGGCTGAGCCCACGCGGCGATCTGCCAAGCTGCAGGCGTCACAGGTTCTGTACTAATAATTCTGTTCTGACCGGGGGAAGGGGGCCAATAGGTCAAAATGTTTATAAGTAGTTTTGCCTCTTGTCTCTTTCATACACAGAGAAACAATTTATTAGGTAAAGGGAAGTGGAGAACATCAAACCTTTGATTGTCATATCGAGTAATTGGGTTGCTTGTAAAGGAAATTTGCATTACATAGGTGAAGTTGTTCTGCGGGTAATTTTGTTTCTATGTTTAGATGAATATATGGAGGAAACATTACTGAGTACTTATTCTTTTGATTAATAAATACTCTATCCACAGCTATTAGAGTCTAGCTTTCGTTTATAAGCCTCTTCGATGTATTCGTCCATTTAGTTCGTCTCTCCCTTTCCCTCTCGCTCTCTCTCTCTGAACGGTTTAATTATATTTGCATTGATATCCAAATGTATATGCTAATAACAAACACCTTTATCATGCATATCAACATTGGGAAATGCAAACCACTAAAACTTCTCTGGGGCTACTTTGAAAGTATATAGCGTTTTCCAATGACATTTTAGTAGGACCTATTTTTCTTACAAGTTATAACACCTTTGAGGGTTGTAGCACTTATTTCCGAGCAAATCATGTATTTGTTTCTATTTAAGTGGGATACCAGTTCTAAAGTCTGATATTTGTATACTGTATTTTAGTCATATATATATATATATGTTTTCTTCTCCAAACCCCCTTCTCAAACACAAAATACACATCTGGAGAATATCATAATTATATCAATATATATTACACTGCTTTTATTGCGGAATGACCTCATAATTGTTCTCTAACAGTGTAGTATTCTTTGGTGTAAGCTACCAGATATGAAAGCTGTTATTTTGGTATGGGCATTTCACTAATGACGACTAGATGGATATGTCTATGCAATACATACAAAAATTATTTTAATTTAAGTAACAACACAATGCTACACATAATGCTGTATTTGAAAAAAAGGCATGAGACAGAGAGGTATGAGTAGCCCCAAAACAAATGCCGCAAATCGACAATACGGGCCAGCCCGGGACCTCAACCAAAATTAATATTCCAACATTAACCCAAAGAAGAGCATAATTATTAACATCAGCTAAGGAAAAGACTAATCTATAACTTGGATAGATATAGATATATAGATAGAAAAATAGATAGTGTGAGTGAATGAGTGAGAAACAGCAGTCTTACTAAATAGATAGTAAATCTAGCAATCCCTACAAATTGGTTTGCGAACAATAATTACACATAAACAAATATTTCTTAAAGGCAGATATCACTAGCAAAAACTATTTACATCTTAATTACTATCAAGAGATAACACAGTAACCATAAACCTGGTGAAATAATTCACGTAACTCCCCTCCCCCACCCAACACATTTCCAACCTTCCCTACACAATAACCTTCCCCCCCACCCACCCCCTTCTCCGTGTAGCATATCCCTCTCCTTCCCAGAAAATCTAACGACATCATCTATGAGACATAATATGCAGCAGAGTCAGGGTGGGGGGGAGTGAGCGATCTTAATAATATCAGAGCGAAAGACACAGCGAAATTACCATTATGTGGCCCAGTCGGAAAGGTGACCGACTGTACATTGCATTTGGCTCTCACTCTTTCAACTTTAAGGGGGGGGGGGGGGGGGGGGGTGAGGGCAGCTGTTACAGGTAGCTTTGCCTTTTGTCTCCTTCATTCATTCATTGGGAAGTTGGTTTTGTAACAAACTTTTCAATATATGTTGATTTTCGGTGTGAGCATCATAGGCTCGAATCCCCGGACTGCCACATGTGTTTGTTAATTTCATTAATCAAGTTTAGGAGTAAAGTTGGTTGGTGGAGATGACATAATAATTAATTCTGGTTCAGGAGTAGTTTATAGAGAGGCCTTCCTTAGGGTTAAGCGCCCCATTAATTACTCTTTCCATTCACATATGCATAGCCTCCCGTAGCCCAATTGGAATGAATGTACATGCTAAGATTGATATGCAGGATTCGAAACTGAATAATAAATCGTAGGCTTGTGCATCATTCTTTAACTGTCTTCGTGGTGCAATGCATAAGTGTGTTGATTTTCGGTGTGAGCATCCTAGGTTCGAATCCCCGGACTGCCACATGTGTTTGTTAATTTCATTAATCGAGTTTAGGAGTAAAGTTGGTTGGTGGAGATAACATAATAATACAATGTTGTTGACCATTATAAACTCAGTAACAACAGTATCGTATAAATACGATAGGCTATGACTCTTTTGTGATCCCGTACGTCTCTGTGATGTCACGGTCGTTCCTGCAGCACGGCGTACGACAAGTAGATCGTATATTATAAGATTGTTAGTAAGTTAAGATTATAAAAGGCCTAATATGCTATCAAGCAATATTGACATGGTCTTATGTAGTATATATGAATTTATCGTATATATTGATTTAATTTATCGTACTGAGCAACATAGATATGGTACGATAATTTGGGCGTCGGGCGTTTGCCAAGGCAGCAAGGTGTGCCTCTGAGGAAGACAGCTCAGAGCCTTCACGAACACCGACCAGTTAACATCTAATTTCCGCCTTCAGTTGATCGAGCTTTTGTGCCTCTAATCACAATATACTGACCGGAATACACACAGCTACACCATCACGACGCTCTCATCGACGCCATGACTGACTGACAGATAAGCATAGTATTCATGTCCATTGCCATATAATCATTTGTTCTTTCTTTCACTTGACTGAGTCTCAGGACCGGTGTCTTGCCTCCACATTGTCCGCCATATTGGGTAAAACGTTCTCCTTTGCCTCATTGCCACGTGGAACTATTGGCGAGTTAATTCCTGGCTAATATTAACCCTTATAACCTTACCTTATATATAAAATATTATGTGAGATCTTTGGATATAAATTAGCTTGTTTCAGATCAAATTCAATTTAGATATGGAGTAATTCGATTTAGATTGATTTTGTTTGGATTATAGCTTATAGATATTTAACTTCCATTGATAGTTTACCAGATTGGTGCCCAGACCTCGGGAATTAGCTACCAGTAAGGGATTTTTAAGGCAATGAGCAAGGGGACATGAAACAGGATGCAGGAACAACTCTTATGATAAACTTAGAGCCGGAATGCAGGGTGATATCGTTGCACCTGCCTAAGTCCTGCATCCCACCCATCATCTTCCCCCAATAATTTTCTCTTTCATTTCAGACTTCCTGAGACATATGACCTGACCTAACATTTTTTTCTTGTTCAATATGACCCTTTAGTAGGTATTGCAATTTTGTGTACTATTTTTTCTCCATAACATAGAAGTCTGCCGGTCGGCGTCTCTTAACTAAATTACTATTTTGCCGTTGTATTTGTAACATTTTAGATAAATAGCCTACAGGCTTACATGCAAAATGAGTAAACAGGAAGAGACACCGTCTAGTGGGGTGCTGAGCAAAGCCCCTAAAAATCAAAGGGCGGGACTTCGGGGAGTATTAAATAGGCTAATTGTAGATGTCAACACTTTCATCACTACTGTTGACCTCGAGGAATTAGAAGCTAGATTAGACAATACCAGGCTACCCACGGTCGTATTGTGGCTCTGAGTGAGGTGATTGTGGCAGGTATGGCAGAGGAGGAAGAGATAGTTACAGACTCTATGATGAACCTGTCTTTAGAGCGAAGCACATATTACAGCGTGCTGTCGCAAGTAAGAAGGGAGGCGAGAACGAGGCCCATAGAAGGGTTGACCCAAAACACACTGTGCACCACCCAAAACTCAATCGTCCTACATTTGGGGGCAAATTGACTGAGTGGTTAGCTTTTTGGGATGTATTTCGGTCTACAGTTCATGAATCCTCTTTGGATAATGTACGCAAGTTTATCTACCTGAAAGGACAAATGGAAGGAGAGGCCTTACATTTGATAGACGGTTTTGCGGTAGTAGGTGATAGTTATCTTGAACCAGTACAATTATTAAAGTCCACATACGGGGATCAAGAGCAGTTGAAGATGGCCCATGTCGTTAATGCCTTGTTAGAGCTCGCAGAACCACAGTATAAGGTTGAGGAGTTAGCAAAGTTTAGGGCAGATATGGAGTGCCATACTCGATCACTAGACATCCTAGGGCTCACCACACAGGAAATGATAGTCATTATCTTACGTCAGAAGCTTCCTATGGCAATACTTGACAAGGTTAGATCGTTTGATCTGGGGGAGTTCAAAACTCAGATCAGTAAGGAAATCAATAATCTACAGTTGAACAAGGGGAGAATGTATGTGTCGGGAGGGAGTGGGAATTTGGAGATGAGGGGAACTGTAAGCTTGACGGTGGGGACTAAAGAAAAGAGAGAGTACAAAGGAGTACAAAGGAAATCAAGCAACAACAGATCTAGTGACCCTTCTAGGCTGCTTGTCCTCCAAAACACTGAGGATCAAGTGTCCAAACAGTGGGTAAGGGAACATTGGAAAGGGAACTACTGCCCTAGAACTAATGTCCGTGGCAGGATTAGGAAGTTAGTAGGAGACAGATGGGTTAGTAACTGAGGGGGGGATAAAATAAAGTTATTCATTTACAAACGCAGTCAGTCGCGGGTTTGATGCGAGATATTTGTCTAAGCGGAGTTTAAATGAATCAACGGTGCTGCAGTCTATAACGTCTCGGGGAAGCCCATTCCACAAGTTGACAACTCGATTGAAGAAGAAATTCTTAGATTCGTGTGAGTTAAAAGATTTACCAATAATTTTGCAACCGTTTCCCCGTGTGTAATTAGATTGGTCGATAGTGAAGTACTTACTACAGTTCATATTGTCGATGCCTTTGATGATTTTGAACACTTGAATTAAGTCACCTCTTAATCTGCGCTGGGTTAAAGGAAATAGATTTAATTCTCTAAGACGCTCTTCGTATGGTTTGTTCTTTAGGCTAGGTATAATTTTGGTAACTCTACGTTGAACTTGTTCTAGCTTGTTTATATCTTTTTGGTAATAAGGACACCAGGATTGAACGCAGTATTCCAGAAGAGGGCGGACTAAGGAATTGTAAAGTGTTAGGATAACTTCTTTGGATTTATGCTCAAATGACCTGCCTATAAAGCCAATTATTTTGTTTGCCTTCTTAACAACTTCTGAACATTGTTGACTCGGTTTTAGGTTACTCGATATTGTTACTCCCAGATCGGTTTCTCTGTTTACATTCTTAAGCTGAGTGCCATTCATCGAATAGTTTGCTTTCTCATTTAGGTATCCGATATGTAGTACTTTACATTTATCCGCATTGAAACTCATTTGCCAAATTTGGGCCCAACATGACAATTTATCTAAATTGTGTTGCATATCGTCAACTTGTTCTTTTGAGAGTACGGTATTTGCAATTTTTGTATCGTCAGCAAATTTTGAGATTGTACAGGTGAGACCCTCATCTATGTCGTTGATGTAAATTAGAAAGAGAATTGGTCCTAGTACCGATCCCTGGGGTACCCCGCTACTTACATTGGTCCATTTAGATGCCTTACCGTTTATGACTACTCTTTGCTTTCTGTCGCTGAGCCAATTTTCTATCCATTTCAACACACCGTCTTGTATTCCATGCGCTTTTAGTTTTAGCAGTAAACGTTTGTGGGGAACTTTGTCAAAGGCCTTTTGAAAATCAAGGTATATAATATCTACAGCTTTACTCTCATCGTAGAGGTTGAGGATATCGTGGAAGAAGTCTAAGAGGTTTGTTAAACAGGAACGTTTTTTACGAAAGTCGTGTTGAGTATCTTTAAGTAAGTTATTTGCCTCTAAGTGATTTACGAGTCTGTCTCTTATGACCGTTTCTAGCATTTTACATACAATTGAGGTTAAGCTAATTGGACGATAGTTACTAGGTAGGGATTTGCTGCCTTTTTTTAATATCGGTGTTACGTTGGCTAGCTTCCACTGATCAGGCATAGTCCCAGACTGCAAGGATTCATTGAATAGCAATGTCAGTGGTTTGGAGAGCTCTTCCTTAGCTTCCTTTAGAACTCTAGGCGAGATTGTATCAGGTCCAGGCGTTTTATTTACCTTGAGTTTATCTAAACAATTCAATACTTCTCTCTCTGTAACGGTGATATTGCTTAGAACATCTGAATTATCAATCTGAATCGGCGATGGTGTAGGGATATCACTGAGGCCTTCGGTTGTAAAAACTGAACCAAAGAAGGTATTGAGGGCATTACTCATTTGTACTTCGTCTTTGGTGTATTCTCCATTTTCATCGACTAACGGTCCAACAGTTGAAGTAAGAGGGTTCATATAAGAAACCTGCTCAGATTCTATGTAAGCTATGTAATAACAAACATAAATGGAGTTTCTGTGTAAAATACCCAACAAATGAGACAAAACTAGCACAGGCAAAGAAGTTGAAGCTATGTGTAGGTTGTCTAAGTAAGGAACATGGTAAGCAGGGACAATGTACTGCTACATACTTAAGGCCCTGTCGCCACTGCAATGGACATCACTTTGACAAGTTGTGTCCTACAGCAGATAAAGTCAAAGACGTCAAACCAGAGGGTACTACAACTTTGACACTAGGTAGCACGCAAGACACCACTATATTGCCCACAATACAGATTCCCATGGAAGGTAATGACAGTAACAAGGTTTGCCGGGTACTTCTAGATCAAGGGTCTCAACGTTCCTTTATAAAGAGGTCCGTATTAGTGGGACTGAAGCACCGAATCGTAGGGACTGAGAATCTTCGATTACAGGGCTTCTCAGGGGTTACTGACAAACAAGACTACGAGATAGCGGAGATTTCATATTTCTACCGTAAAAACAGGTACTTTATGACATGTATCGTAGTAGACACCCTACCAGAATATGTATCTGTAGGAGTGAAGAAAGTGGAACACGCATTACGTAGCAAAGGGGTTAACTTTTCAGATCCCATGGGAGATCAGAGTGAGGTGCATGTTCTACTTGGTGTGGATCATTATTATCATGTAGTATACCCTGGTTTTAAAATGATGTGGTGTAATTTAAATCCCCACTAAATTTGGCTATTGCATGAGCGGAACCCCCTGGGGGTTAGGGAATAGAATATGCCCCACGTGCCTTCTGCGTGTCGTAAGAGGCGACTAAAGAGGTTGGGTCGGTGGGCTTGCGACCCCCACCCGGAAAAAATATCTAAGCAAAGAAAAACGAACGAACAGCCTCGGATGCGGACGGAACCAACGTTGACGAACCACGACCGACTAAGGACATGCCTTCGGACATTCTGAGAATGGCTACGTGGAATGTTAGTGGCATGAATGATGGAACAAAAGAGAGAGAGGTTCTGGAAGTGTTAGTGAATGCCAGGCTGGATGTATGTGGAATGACAGAGACCAAATGGAAAGGTTCAGATGTGAGAGAATGGGAATGTGGAATGGGTGTGTGTGCTGGAGTGAGTGAAGGAACAGCGAGAGAAGGTGCATGTTTGTTTGTAAGTAGCAAATGGAAGGAATGTGTAAGAGAGTATGGGTCTGTGGGTTCAAGGATTGTGTGGGTGAGAATGAAAGTAGGAATACAAACGTGGGTGATTGTATGCGTGTATGCCCCGACAGAGGATATACTTGAAAGAAAGAAAGAGGAGTTCTGGATGAATGTGGAGGCGTGCCTGGAGAAGTTTGACAAGAACGAAAGAATATTTCTGATTGGGGATATGAATGGTAAGGTGGGTGATAGGAAAGTTGAGGGAGTGGTGGGAGGGTGGGGGGTACCATCAGAGGTGAATGGGAATGGTAGTGCACTTGTGGACGTATGTGTGGGAAGGAGGCTGTGGATAGCCAACACCTTCTTCCGACACAGAATGATCCACAGGTACACGTGGAAACGGATGTTGACGATGAAAGATAAGACAGTGGTGGAACGAAAGTCATTGATTGATTATGTATGTGTGGATGAACGAATGAAGAAATCTGTGATGGATGCTAGGGTGTATAGGGGTATTGGAGGGGGTCTGTCTGATCATTATGTAGTGGTAGCTAAGGTTAGGATACAAAAGAAGTGGGTGAGGAGAGCGGGAGGGAGGCGAGAGGAGGGTGGAATGGTGAGGAGGGTGGAGAGGTTGCAGGAGGAGGAAGTCAGGGAGGAGTACAGGAGAGCAGTGGAAAGACGACTAGGTGGGTTCGACCTGGAAGTTATGGAGGAAGTGGAGGAGATGAGCAAGGTGTTTAAGGATGAGATCTGTGCAGCATGTGAGGAGGTGTGTGGAGTGAGGAGAAGAGGGAGGGGAGTGAAAGGTACAGCATGGTGGACAGAAGAGGTAAGAATAGCTGTGGAAGGAAAAAAGAAAGCATATAGAGTGTGGTTGGGTAGTAGAGGGAATGAAGATTCCGAGAGACAGAAACGAGCGAGGTACGTGGAGAGTAAGAGGGTGGTGAAGAGAGTAGTGAAGGAAAGTAAGAGAAGAGTAGATGAGGAATTTGGAAGGAATCTGAGTGTAAAATGGAGGGAGAGTAAGAAACTGTTCTGGAAAGAAGTCAAGAAAGTTAGGGAAGGTAGCAAGGGAAACAGTAAGGGTGTGAAAGATAAGAATGGGAGAATGCTAGCCGAGAAGCAAGAGAGAGTCGAAAGATGGAGGGAGTACTTCAGTGAGTTGCTAAATGAAAGGAATGAAGAGCCAGCAAACATAGCTGGATATGGTATGGGAGGGAGAAGAAGAGAAGTAGTGGAGGAGGAGGTGGGGATCAGGAGGTCAGAAGTGTGGGAAGCCATGAAAAGAGTGAAGTTGGGGAAAGCACCAGGAACAGATGGAGTGTGTGGGGAAATGTTGAGGTATGGTGGTGAGATAGTGATAGAATGGGTATGGAAAATGTGCAAACTAGCATGGGAGAAGGGGAGTGCACCCGATGACTGGAAGACTGGCATAATAGTCCCCCTATATAAGGGCAAAGGGGAAAGAGGAGTGTGTGGTAACCACCGAGGAATATGTCTTCTAAGCGTAGTAGGGAAGGTATACAGTAGGGTAGTGATTGAGAGAGTGAGAGTGAGAACGGAGAAATGGATAGGCGACGAGCAGGGAGGTTTTAGGAAGGGAAGAGGATGTGTAGATCAGATTTTTACCCTGAATTGTGTTGTGGAGAAGTATCTGGAGAAGAAACAAAAGGTGTATGTTGCCTTTATGGACTTGGAGAAGGCCTATGACAGAGTGGATAGAGAAGGTTTGTGGAAAGTACTTAGAATATACGGAGTAGAGGGCAAGTTGCTGAAAGCAGTGAAGAGCATGTATGAGGGTGCAAAGGCGGCAGTACGTGTGGAGAGTGAGCAGAGCGAGTTCTTTGACCTGAATGTTGGTTTGAAACAGGGGTGTGTGATGTCCCCGTGGTTGTTTACTGTATATATGGATGGAGTCATGAAAGAAATACTATCAAGAGCAGTGAATGTTGGTGTATCGCTGAAAAGGGAGGGAATTGAGTGGAAGCTACCTATACTGCTGTTTGCGGATGATACAGTTCTGATGAGTGATAATGAATGGGAGTTGCAGGGTCTGGTAAATAAGTTTGGAACAGTGTGCGAAAAACGGAATTTGAAGGTAAATACGGGGAAGAGCAAGGTTATGGTCTTCGAAAGGGGTGAAGTCACAGAGTGTGAGGTGAAGCTGAACGGTCAGGCTATGGAGATCGTCAACTCTTTTAAGTATCTGGGCAGTGTGTTGAGTAAAGATGGGACTATAGATGAAGAGGTGCGGGAGAGGGTACAACAGGGGAAGAGGGTTGTAGGAACGCTAAAAGCAGTAACAAGAAATAGGGTGGTCAGTATGGAAGTGAAGAAGTCCTTGCATGACAGTGTGGTAATCCCGACACTGACTTACGGAAGCGAAGCATGGACGTTGGTTGAGAGACTCAGACCAAGAGTGAGAGCAGTGGAAATGAATTACTTAAGGAGTGCGTGCGGAGTTACATGGAGGGATAGACAGACTAATGAGGAAGTAAGAAGGAGGTGTGGTGTGGAGGTAGATGTGCTGGAAAGTGTGAAAAGGAACAACTTGAGATGGTTCGGCCATATGGAACGTATGGAAAGCGAGAGAATGACTAAGAGGGTGTACGAGAGCGAGGTGGAGGGACAGAGGGGGAGAGGTAGACCGAATATGAGGTGGAAGGATGGAGTGAGGAACTACATGAACGAAGGCGGTGCTGGTTGGGGGGAGGGGCGTCGACTGACTGGGGACAGAGGTGCATGGGGGCGGTTCGTTCGTGGCCACCCCTTCGGGGATCACGGCGTCAGGCAATAGATAGATAGATGAGCGGAAAGGTGCATAATATACAGTCAAAATGTCCTGGTCGACACGGTTTCAATCTTAAGGGTGAATGTAACCGTGGCAGAGGAGTTGGGAAGGGAGGATTCCCAACCTAGTGACCCTAAAATGACTGCCGAGTTCGACCTGGAACGACTGTGGAGATTGGATCACATAGGCATTAATCCTATGGAGACTGATTATGACACGGAAATTGCGCTGAAAAGGTTTGACGAGTCTGTGAGCTACTGTGCCTCAGACAAGCAATATAAGGTTAGTTTACCCTGGAAGAACAGTGAGATAAGCCTCCCTACCAACTATGGTTTGGCATTAGGACGCTTGCGCGCATTACAGCGTAAATTAACTAATGAACCGAGCACGCGCCAGGCGTATGACGATGTATTTCGGAGTTATGAAGATAGGGGCTTTATTGAGAGAGTCGATGTAAAGGAACCGATTAAGAAGGGTAGGGTTCACTATCTGGCCCATCATGGGGTGAGGAAAGACAGCGTCACCACACCAATACGGGTGGTGTATGACTGCTCTGCCCACCAAGGTCAACAACCCAGTCTAAATGACTGCCTGCTGACAGGTCCGTCCCTGGTGTCGGACCTGTCCCAACATCTACTGCGGTTTAGGCTGGGGCAGTACGCATTTACTAGTGACATCGAGAAAGTATTCTTGATGGTCAAACTAAAAGAGGAAGATAGAGATGTTACCCGCTTTCTTTGGTTCAACAACATTAGCGACTCTGAAAGTCCGGTCATAATCTACCATATTCGGGTTGTACTCTTTTGGGCTACATGTTCACAGTTTTTGTTAAATGCCACAATAAAAAAACATCTATCAGATATTCTTGAGGACACAAGTAAACTATCTCGCGGGTTGTATATAGACAATTTGCAGGGTTCTAGCGATAGTCAG
This sequence comes from Paralithodes platypus, assembly GCA_032716605.1. NCBI lineage: Eukaryota > Metazoa > Arthropoda > Malacostraca > Decapoda > Lithodidae > Paralithodes > Paralithodes platypus. The sequence continues at coordinate 16,539,105 of CM064578.1, forward strand.
GATGATTTGTTACATACATACTGGCAAGCACGCAGATTGTTTACAGAAGCACATTTATTTCTCCGCGAGTGGGTTACTAATAGTGAAGATCTTCAGAGTTTGATACAAGTGGACGGTATGGCATCTCAAAACCAGGAAAACTCCAGAAATTGGGGATGAACTGGCAACCTAAACATGACATACTAACTTTTCAAACAAGGTCTTTTGCTCAGCAGACAGGAGCGCACACAAAAAAAGTCTGTTGAGCAAGGTTGCACAATTTGTTGATCCTTTGGGTCTAGCATTACCCGTTACCATAAGATCTAGGATTCTAATGCAGGAAGTTTGGAGACGTAAAATAGGATGGGATGACAATTTGCCCGAGGACCTGAATGACCAAGGGACATTGTTGTTGAATGAGTATGACATCCTATGTACTAAACCTATACCTCATAAAGTGGCAGCGTTCGGTGACGTTACGTTACACACGTTTTGCGATGCTAGCGCCACGGCATACGGGGTAGCCATATATGTCGTTACTTCATTTGGGGCACATTTAGTTACCGCCCGGGCTAAAGTAGCCCCGGTTAAAAAGGTAACTTAAAGAAGTTCCAGTTTGTACTGGAAATTGGGCCGCGTGTTGGAGGTATACAAGGGGGAAGACTCTGTAGAGCGGGTGGCACTATTGAGGACGGCCACTGGAACTACTGTTCGTCCTATTGCACGTTTGTACGCTTTGGAGCTCTATTCCGCATTGCAATCTGATGCTCCACCTGTTATTGCTGGGTCCAAGGATTCTCAAAGTAACGACTCACCTCTTACTGATGGTGATCAATCTCGGACCGGGACGCGTCCCAGACGCGCTGCTGCTGCCAACGTCGACATGCATCAGAAGGTAGCCTCTGGGCAACTTTAAGTTTAAGGTGGGGTTCAGGTATTTTTTTGTGGGGGGAGTGTATCGTATAAATACGATAGGCTATGACTCTTTTGTAATCCCGTACGTCTTTGTGATGTCACGGTCGTTCCTGCAGCACGGCGTAGGATGAGTAGATCGTATATTATAAGATTGTTAGTAAGTTAAGGTTATAAAAGGCCTAATATGCTATTAAGCAATATTGACATGGTCTTATGTAGTATATATGAATTTATCGTATATATTGATTTAATTTATCGTACTGAGCAACATAGATACGGTACGATAATTTGGGCGCCGGGCGTTTGCCAAGGCAGCAAGGTGTGCCTCTGAGGAAGACAGCTCAGAGCCTTCACGAACACCGACCAGTTAACATCTAATTTCCGCCTTCAGTTGATCGAGCTTTTGTGCCTTTAATCACAATATACTGACCGCAATACACACAGCTACACCATCACGACACTCTCATCGACGCCATGACTGACTGACAGATAAGCATAGTATTCATGTCCATTCCCATATAATAATTTGTTCTTTCATTCACTTGACTCGAGTCGCAGGATCGGTGTCTTGCCTCCCCAATGTCCGCCATATTGGGTAAAACGTTCTCCTTTGCCTCATTGCCACATGGAACTATTGGTGAGTTAATTTCTGGCTAATATTAACCCTTATAACCTTACCCTATATATAAAATATTATGTGAGACCTTTGGATATAAATTAGCTTGTTTCTGATCCAATTCAATTAAGATATGGAGTAATTCGATTTAGATTGATTTTGTTTGGATTATAGCTTATAGATATTTAACTTCCATTGATAGTTTACCACAAACAGAGAACTCCAAGGTTCACCACTCCTCACTGATGATTCATTTCCATTGCCTTTAATATTTAACACTGCTTTTTTATATCCTGAAATTTGTCTCTCCGTAATTTGAATTTGGCGTGGCTATCTGTTTTATAGTTTCATAGTTTTAGACCTATGTTCTCTTAACATGTAATCGTGTTAGCAGTTATAATTGGTTTAACTGCATGATTTGTTAATTTGTCATATTGCCATCGATTGTTGTCTTTACAGTTTCCATCGTGTAAAATGTTCTGAGAATTCCCCTCAGCTCCATCTAAATTGTCAATATGTCACAGGCAGTACAGAAGTGGTCTTTATTTTCGCCTGTGACAATGCCTTATATTTTATATCATGAGTTGAACATAGGATGCATTGTAGTGAAGGAGAGAGAAAGAGCGAGCGGGTAGCGAGACGATAGTGAGTGTTGCTTTTTCTCCTCCCTCCTCCCTCTCGGAGGAGTCCCTCGCCCGCGTCATTCTTTCTCTCGGTTTTGATTGGCTGGTGGTTCCTGCCGCCTTCTGCAGGCCTGCTGCCTGGTGACGTAGTGGCCTGTGATTGGCTGAACACCCTGCCTTTGTGTGTGATCCTGGAGGGGTCCCGTGGAGCTATTCTCTTCAGAGCTTGCCTGACCAGCATACCCTTCACATATCCCTTGCACCTGTCTCCCGACTTCTACCTATAGAGCACTTTCTCTCTCTCTCAACTTCTTACCTCTCATTCTTCCTCTCTATTTAATATCATAACTTCTCTTTGGTTTTGCACGATTTCCTATATCGGCCTTCGTATTATATGCTGAAGCTCTCAGATATTACATGTTTAGTTAGGCATTTGTCTGTAGAGGTTCGACACACTCACAGTGTCTCCCTTCCTGTATCTTGGTGGTCTGCTGGGCTATTTAATGCTAGACTGGGGTAAGGCTACTGGTGTTCCGATTTCCGATGTGTACTAGGTGTTGTTGAACCTGTACAATCGCAACGGATACGTGGGAAGCCTAGGTTGTCTTTCTGACTGTGTACCTTATGAGTTTAGCCTTGTGTTGCGAGTGAGGACTTTTGGCTCTGCCACCCAACACTTTGCTAACTCGTTTGTTTTGACTTTAAGAGGGTCGCCAGGAGAGAACCAGATACTAGCGAGCTGGATCTCTCAAGAGAGCACCCTGTCACTTAACGTAATTCGGCCGCACAGCCTTAAGGACTTCGCTAGGCTACGAGCCGCTTGCTCAGCCATTGTTTCATAGCCTACTACATCCCAGCTAGACTTTATTCGCCTAGCAGACACCAGACTAAGATTATAAACTCTTTATGTTATGTATGCATTATTATTCACGGCATTTATTAGTCTAGGTTGTTGAGTTACACAACCCTAGTAGGCTGTTTCGTTGATAAGAAAGTACTTCTTTTGCTGTTGGAGTTCCTACTAGTGCGCATCTATTATTATTCCCATGCCAGTTAACCCTATATGTCCATACAATTGTCCTATCTTGTTCCCGCTTTAATATAACTGTTCAAAATCCGATTCGATCATCTTAAGTAGCATCCGACTTTCTTTAGAAGATTCCGGTTCGGTGCTTTAGGACTTTCATTCACTTTCTTTAATATAGGAGTGACAGTTTGTTATTGTTTAGAGTAACGTTAAATATACCTTCTTCTAGTTTGCATTAAATCATTGCAGTGATTTAATTAAGCTTTCTATCTTTTTCCTTGTACACTTTAGTAACGTAATTGTATGTTGTTGTGACCAGGCTGTATCAGAGATCATCAGCCTGTAGTAGTAGTGCACTTATGCCGATAAGATACCCCGCTATCGCAGATTTAACTCTGGGGGGTATAGGTGTTTTTGTGCGCTGGCATTATAAGTTCGAGGGTTGGATCTAGTGTTACCGTTGTGGCTGTGTGCCTTTCTAGTCCAGTGATTAAGAGCCCTTGTTTTATACGAGAGACCCGGTCGTAACAAATGGCGACCTTGCTTAGGATTATGTGAACTTAGAGAAATATTGCAGGAGTGTTGTGGTCATTTGTTTTTGTTTAAAGGAATATAGTGGACACCTGGATTTTTTTTGGCAAGTAGTATAACACTTAAGAGTCTTAAAGCATTTTTGAGTGAATAGTGCTACATAACAGTTTAGGTACTTCTATTTTTTTTTATAAACGTTGAGAATTTTTGGTGGACACTATGTCGGACGACGGATCAGTGTACAGTGAGGACACAGTACGGGAGACAGACTCTGAGGTGCAGCAGCGGGGTTTGTCCGAAGGCATTAGAGTTATAACTAGTGAGGAGGATGCAAAGAAGTTTCTGGAGATACCTATTACTGCTGACCGGGTGTCGGGGATTGATCGGTATGGTCTCCAGTGTTTGGCCACGGTCATGGGGCATGTGGGCACTAGCAGCATGTCGAGAGGTGACCTCGGCCTGTGTGCTCGGAGGGGTGCGTGGGGCTTCGGGTGGAGTGGGAGTTGGGGCACCTTCGGCCCAGCCTCCATTCCACTCGACTCCTACCATGGCGCCCCCTCGGGCTCGGGAGCCGGGTACGTTCCTGCAGACCGATAGTCACTGGCAGCGTGGTTTGCACTTGGGTGAGTCTCCAATTGTTGCATCTCCTCCTCCTCAAGGTTTGACTCCTGATATTCTCTTCCAGCTTGAGATGGCTAACCAGCAGTGGCAGTTTGAGATGGCTAAGATTTAGGCTGAGGAGAGAAGGGCCAAGTATGAATCTGAGCAACGAAAGTATGAATCTGAGCAACGAAAGCATGAATCTGAGCAGCGGCTTGAGATGGCTAAGATTGAGGAGAGAAAGGCCGTACGGGAGGCTGAGCTTCAGGTTAAGGCTACGAAGTACTGTGCAGACAGAGATCTTGAGAAGTCTAGGGTGGAGTTGACAGGGCAGCGTCTCGGTTCTGGGAATCGAGGTTGTGAGCAGTCTTTATCGCACCTTATTAAGTTAGTCCCTGTATTTGACGAGTCGGGTGTCACCGAATTTTTCATGCATTTTGAGAAGAAGTGCCAGGAGCACCAATGGCCCGAGGTGAAGTGGGCAGCCCTTGTTTCCTCTAGGTTGATTGGCAAAGGACTCAAGGCATATGATGCGTTGCGCTTGGAGTCTTGCATCGATTATGAGGTATTGAAGGAGGCTGTCCTGCGGGCATATGAGTTACAACCAGAGACGTACAGATTGAAGTTCCGGGGTGTAACGAAGGGTCGTGAGTGCACCTTTCTTGACCATGCCCGGGATCTGTCCGATGCATTTAGAAACTGGCTGCGTTCTGAGAAGGCATCGACGTTTGAGGAGTTGAAACAGCTGATGCATCTAGAACAATTTTTCAAGTGTACGGGCGGCGATCTGACGTTGAATATTAAAGAAAAGAACCCGAAAACTCTTCAGGAGGCAGCCGAGATGGCTGACCTTCGGTTATCTTTGATACGTGGGTGCGGGTCTGCACAACGGAACGATACAGGTAACAAGGGGCGCAACACTCCACCCCCCCCCCCCGAATCAGTGATACACCATATAGCAATAACAACAAGAGCAATGATATAAAGTCTGACCTAGTACCGTCCCGTTTAGGAAGGGTCAGGTCCCTTCCCCACCTCAAGGGAAGTCCAAGTGGGAGTTAGAGTGTTTTCATTGTCATGAGAAGGGGCATTTTGCACGATCCTGTCCTAGCAAGCTACCTACAGCAGTCGTGTCTTTGGCTCGCAACATTGGGGTGTCCCCGAAGTCTTCTGAGTTTGCCCGGGGTATAATGTCAGAGGCTGGGACACAGCCAGTGGAGAAGAATCCGGAAGGCTCGAACCCTGTCCGTGATGTCTTTTGCGACCATCAAGGGCGTGGCTGCGTGAAGTGGGCTGGTTGCAAGCATGGAGTAGAATTTTTGCGTGATACGGGTGCTTCCTTGACATTTATGAAAAACTTGACAGGCAAACCTATAAACGCGGCACGGGTAGTTGTGGTGCAGGGTATCAACGCTACAAAGTCATACCCGTTGGTCAGGATGGAACTGGAGGTAGATGGTGTGACATGAGAGTTGGATGTGGGAATTGTGGAAAACTTGCCTGTTGGGGGCGTCGACCTCCTTCTCGGCAACGACTTTGCGGTGCCTACTTCTGAGGTTTCACCCTTAGTCGTTGCCGAGAAGCCGGCCGACGTGAGTAGGGAGGAACAGGAGTGGGTAGAGAAGTGTCAAGTACAACCTATGGCATGCGTTGTTTCTAGATCTCTTGCATCCAAAGTGTCACAGCCTATTCCTCAGTCTCTAGGCCAGCGGAGGAACGGTCAGAAGGAGCAAGCTAAAGTTGGGAGTTTTGTGAGTTTTGCTCCAGCGGCTCTCCTTAGCGGCTTAGTACTTGACCCAGAGGTGAGCTCCGGAGTGGCCCCAGAATCTGTCACCCCTAGTGACATGGTTGGGCGTGATGGCACTCCGCGACTTAGTAGTTCCCAGGTGGAGGAGAGTTGTGGGAACGGGGCTATCAAACACGAGGACGGGGAAACATGTCATGTGAACCTGTTGGAGGAGTTTGTGAGGCAACCACCTGAGCAGCCTACTGTCCCTGCGTTGGTCTGCAGCGGCCAAGGTGGAGAAGGAGAGGGGGACAGTAGGGCACAGGTGGAGGAGAGTAGGGATTGTCATGTCTCGGTGGAGCCGTGGGCGGGGGACACGAGTCTGGTGGCTGTGGAGGCGCTAGAGCACCAGCTCGGTTCATACCCCACGGGTCATGCTGAGCACCCGAGCCTCACAACTCAGACGGTGCAAGATGTTCCGCGGGCAGGTCAATTGAATGTTTATGGACCGTTAGCCTCGTTGTTTCGGTGGTTCAAGGTGGGCGACGAGGCTCTGGCATGGTTGCCAGGTCAGGGTTGACCCATGGCTGCCACGGGTGGTGGTCAGAAGGAGGACTCTGAACAGATTGGTGAGGTCGGCTGTGGCATCGTAGTGCCCGGTCATCGCATAGCCTCCCAATGCTGCTCTGGTCGAATGCAACAGCCCTACCATAAACCGACTGTATCTGGCCATGTCGCTAAAAGCGGTGATGCTGCGCAGGCAGATGTAGTCGTAAGGAATGCGGGGGTGCGCATGTACGGTATCGGCGGGGAAGCCTTAGCAATAATGAACTATGGGAGTGACTGCACAGGTGGTACTGATTGTCCCTCTCATGACCTGGCTGTTCTAGGGACGAAGGTGGAGAAGAAGGGAGACTACAGGTTAGTAGCTGCGGTCTCGGCTGGGTTGTGGGAGGGCACTAGGCATGTTGTTCGTGGAGACAGTGCCAGGCAGTTGTTTACTAGGCTATGGCAGTACTTTCGCATGTTTGTTGCTTCTCCAGGCCTGATGTACGGGCTAGAATCCGACATGCAGGCTGGAGACAGTGCAAGGCTCAGTTTTATTCCCTACCGTATAAATCCTGCTCGACAGCCTGTGGTGAAAGCAGAGCTGGATTACGTGTTGACGAAGGGTCTGAGGGATAAGGAATGTTGTGAGTTGTCGTTGCCTGTAACTTTACAACCTGTGTTTAGTGGCAAGATCAGGTGTGAATTATCCCTGACAGATGCCTATACCTTATCGAGAGTTGACGACACCATAGACCGCATCGGGGCTGCATCGCTAATCACAAAGGTAGAACTAGTGAAAGGTTATTGGCAGGCCCCGTTGCTGGAAAGAGCGAAGAGAAATGCCAGTCTTGTGATGAACTGGGCAGTTTATCAGTGCCAGATGTTGTTGTGCTGCCGGAACACAAGTTGGATGTGTGGCATGCTAAGGGCACTAATAATGTTTTGGCTGATTGTTTGTCACAGGAGGGTTTGTTTGCAGGAGAACCCTCGCCGTTCAGTCAGTGTGTGTTGAGAGTGGAGTAAAATAGGCTTGCCCCTGTAAGTGCAGCTGCCAAAAACATATTAAAAATGAAAGTTCTATAAAAACTCATCTTTAATAGTTAAATTTTGTTTAAGTATGTTATAGCTAAAGTTCTGAGTCGAACCTGTGCTTCTCTCAGAAGGCTAGGCTAGTAGAAGCTCGCTCTTGGAGCATAGCAGTATGAATTAATTAAACTATTGTGTTGGGAGGGGTTGTAATTTGTTTTTTGTTGATGAGAACTGAGCTTTGCCTTATTTGTTGCGAAGTGATTAGGAGTGGCGAGTCTTATTGGCGTTCTGCTTGTCAGATATGGAGCTCATGGTTGAGCGTCTAATATCTTGGGGGGGTGTGACGCCTGCAGCTTAGCAGAACGCCACGTGGGCTCAGCCGCTCGCTTGGCCATTCGCTAGCACTCGCCAGGGCAGTGTGTTTGGCTACAGTCTATCTACAATGTCGTAGTTTCTTTTTTGTGAATCGTCATGTCACAGCCAGTACAGAAGTGGTCTTTATTTTCGGCTGTGACAATGCCTTATATTTTATATCATGAGTTGAACATAGGATGCATTGTAGTGAAGGAGAGAGAAAGAGCGAGCGGGTAGCGAGACGGTAGTGAGTGTTGCTTTTTCTCCTCCCTCTCGGAGGAGTCCCTCGCTCGCGTGATCCTTTCTCTCGGTTTTGATTGGCTGGTGGTTCCTGCCGCCTTCTGCAGGCCTGCTGCCTGGTGACGTAGCGGCCTGTGATTGGCTGACCACCCTGCCTTTGTGTGTGATCCTGGAGGGGTCCCGAGGAGCTATTCTCTTCAGAGCTTGCCTGACTAGCATACCCTTCACATATCCCTTGCACCTGTCTCCCGACTTCTACCTATAGAGCACATTCTCTCTCTCTCAACTTCTTACCTCTCATTCTTCCTCTCTATTTAATATCATAACTTCCCTTTGGTTCTGCACGATTTCCTATATTGGCCATCGTATTATATGCTGAAGCTCTCAGATATTACATGTTTAGTTAGGCATTTTGGAAGGGTTACCATTTTGTCTGTAGAGGTTCGACACACTCACGGTGTCTCCCTTCCTGTATCTTGGTGGTCTGCTGGGCTATTTAATGCTAAACTGGGGTAAGGCTACTGGTGTTGCGATTTCCGATGTGTACTAGGTGTTGTTTAACCTGTATAATCGCAATGGATACGTGGGAAGCCTAGGTTGTCTTTCTGACTGTGTACCTTATGAGTTTAGCCTTGTGTTGCGAGTGAGGGCTTTTGCCTTTGCCACCCAACACTTTGCTAACTCATTTGTTTTGACTTTAATAGGGTTCGCCAGGAGAGAACCAGATACTAGCGATCTGGATCTCTCAAGAGAGCACCCCGTCACTTAGCGTAATTTGGCCGCACAGCCTTAAGGACTTCGCTAGGCTACGAGCCGCTTGCTCAGCCATTGTTTCATAGCCTACTACATCCCAGCTAGACTTTATTCGCCTAGCAGACACCAGATTAAGATTATAAACTCTTTATGTTATGTATGCATTATTATTCACGGCATTTATTAGTCTAGGTTGTTGTTGAGTTACACAACCCTAGTAGGCTGTTTCGTTGATAAGGAAGTACTTCTTTTGCTGTTGGAGTTCCTACTAGTACGCATTTATTATTATTCCCGTGCCAGTTAACCCTATATGTCCATACAATTGTCCTATCTTGTTCCTGCTTTATATAACTGTTCAAAATCCGATTCGATCATCTTAAGTAGCATCCGACTTTCTTCAGAAGATTCCGGTTCGGTGCTTTAGGGCTTTCATTCACTTTCTTTAATATAGGAGTGAAATTTTTTTCTTCTTTAGAGTAACGTTAAATATACCTTATTCTAGTTTGCATTAAATCATTGCAGTGATTTAATTAAGCTTTCTATCTTTTTCCTTGTACACTTTAGTAACGTAATTGTATGTTGTTGTGACCAGGCTGTATCAGAGATCATCAGCCTGTAGTAGTAGTGCACTTATGCCGAGTTATAAGATACCCCGCTATCGCAGATTTAACTCTGGAGGGTATAAGTGTTTTTGTGCGCCGGCATTATAAGTTCGAGGGTTGGATCTAGGGTTACCGTTGTGGCTGTGTGCCTTTCTAGTCCAGTGATTAACCCTTTATTAGCGGCTCACCACTTAAGTCGTATTTAATAAAGCTGGACTATGTGGCGGCGCTCGACATAACTCGAGTGGCAATTTCAGCACGTAATGTGGCTGAGAGAGAGAGACAAGTGGTGGCAAGAGACTAGCGAGCGTATGACTGCTCCAGACCACCGCGGCGAACCTACTGACACAAATCTCAGCTCCCTCCTCCCTCTCTCACTCGCTACATACTCAATTATGTATCGAAAGTACCGAATTACCTGCTTTTTGCACTCGCGTTGCACGGTTATTGCAAGAAAACTATCCATCATACAAGGATCGTTATGGTGTCATTCGAAAGCTCTGTTTATGCCCTTTCAGGGATAGATACTTGTTTTACGTTCTGGGTCTTATTTAGGCATGAAAATGATCACGTAAACAGCCCTATTTTGGCTAAAAACACCCCGCTGGGCGGTACACATAAATAAACCGCATAGGCCGCTCGTAAGGTGTTAAGAACCCCTGTTTTATACGAGACCCGGTCGTAACACATAAGTACACAGTAAATCCAATATAGTGTTTAAGAAATAACCGGTTAGGGAGTGTTAACGTAGTAGAGTGTATCAAGGAAAAGAGTGTAATTGAGAAAGAGATCCAGTTACGATTAGAGAAGTTGAAAACAGAAAATCGTAAAAATATATAGTAAGCTAAAAAAAATACCAAATAAATATATCTCCCTCAAAAAAAAAAAAAAAAAATCCAAATAAAATAAAGTAAAATATATATACAAATAATTATAATAACATTAATTAGTCCATAAGAAAAAATATAAAGTGCATTGAAGGAGTAATCCCGTCAGCCATTCATAAGGCGGGATTAACTCAGGTGTGCCAGCAAGATTTACCCTTTACTTGTTGTCCTTGGGAACACCCTGGTACTCCCGTGCTCTCAACCAATCATAGGCCTCCTACGGCGCACGAGCGGGCCGAGGCTCAGCCTTTCACAGGGCTGCATTGGCTGAGGGAGGGGTATAAAGGGAGGTGGGCGGTACCACAGGAGCATTGTACGTAAAATTTAAATGTAACTCTCCTCCCCCTGATAATCCTGGCTTACTCATATTCAATATCACCCAGACCCAAATTGTTAAAGTTTTCAAAAACCCCAACAATTCCCTCAAAATTCGCCTTGCCTCTCAAAAAGACCTTGATGCTTACCTAGTCCCTGATAATGTAACCAAACTTAAAAATGCAGGGCATGAATTAGTAGTCTCTCCCGAGTTAAAAGCTGCTTGCACTGTTAAGATCACTCACCCTGATTATAGTATCTTGAACAGGGAAATTGCCACCGAAATCTCACAAAGGAACAAAATCAAAGTTTGTGATGTCTCAAAGACACCCAAAAAAAAAAAATCTAAATTCGCTGTGCCTCCCCTCATGAAGCCAGCAGACTCCTCAAGTCAGGTCTCAAAGCCTTTCATGTGATCATGCCACCTGAGTTCCTCTCTCCTGAGTCATGGGTAAACCTCCAACAGTGTTTTAAGTGCTACCAGCATGGGCACATTACATCTTCCTGCAAAAATTAGCAAGTATGCTCACGCTGTGGTGACACTGACCACTCCTTCACAACTTGTTCCTCAAGCTCCCTCAAGTGTAATAACTGTAGCGAACCCCATATTGCCATACGTTCTGAATGCCCCTTCTGCCTCAACGTTCTCAAACAGACTTGTACAAATTCAAAGACCTCTCCATCATCCTCCAGCAACCCTCGCCCTCTCTTCTCATCACATCCAATCACCAACATAATCATATGCCTCAGCTGCTACCCAATCACTCCCCCATCAATCCCCACACATGCCTTCCTCCTCCTCCACCAGCTCCAACCCCCCAAGCCCTTTCTTCAATCGTGAAATATTTGCTCAAACATCAGTGCTGGTAAATATAGCTTTCCACTTAACAGACCATCAAGTTAACCCAACATTTAATAAACTACTGAATGACAGCCTCACTGCTCACAATCTCCCTGCCATCTCTATTCCTGAATCCTGGTACCAATTCAGTAAAACAAAATCCTCCCAAACCCCCACCTCTACCTATAACCCTACAGCCATCTCCCCCAATAACTCCTCATCCTCTACCTCCCCCATCTTATCCACCCACTCTACCAGCACCTCCACATCCACCCCCAACTCCAAGACTCCTATTCCTCCTAATTCTCAAGAAATCACAACCCAAGAGACTCCTGCCCAGAACCCCTCACTCACCAATGATGACATCCACACTCCTGACCCCTCCCCTATCACACCACCATCCATTCCTCCTCCAGCTACCCCCTCTACCTCCACCCCTATCCCCAAAACACCATCCATCCCACCTCAATCTCCCCTAAAACGCAAAAATAGCAGCCCTGCTGATGCAACCTCTACCAATTCCAACCGCTCTCGATCCAAATCCCGCAAGACTTTAAACCCCAAAAGACACGACTCAGTTGACTCCGCACCCGTGTCATTTGCAAGAGGCCCCTTCCGTCCTAGCCATCCTTCCTCTCCTCACACCTCACCCTCCCCATCCTGCCCACCAACCCCTACCCACCACCCCATTATCACCAATCCACCCAACTCACCCCACAATCATCCATCATGCTCAAAGTAATACAATTCAACATTAGACATTACTACCCGAACAGACACTTACTCACGCAATTAATACTAGATAATGACCCAGACAGTATATTACTCAACATCACTTGCATACACAACACACACATAATTAAATTCTTTGGCTACACAACACGACAAGCTGACGACGATGCACACAACGGAGTTGCTATCATGATCAAAAGTACAATACACCACGAATTCATGACAGACTGGACATATAAATACTTCTTAGCAGAAAAATCACACACAACGCTTGGTCCCCTCATAGTCGCCACTACATGTCAGACTCAACACACACATACCTTACACCGATTTGAACACACTATTCAACAACAATGTACCCACACTCATCCTTGCAAACTTTAATGCTAAACATCACGCTTTTCAACACACTACCAACAACCCACACGGAACACAACTTCTAGCACTACACGACATTAAAAGACTAAATTTTCTTGGCCCAGATTTTCACACAGTTTTCACACACAATGGGTCTGGCAAACCTGATTTAATTTTATCTAACCGCGCATTTAACCTTTTTCACCATCAAATTTCGTCAGGGCCTTTATCAGGATCTGATCACATCCCCATTTTCATGCAAATATCTTCAAATCATATTTTAGTTCCATCTTCATCACATTACAACTACTCCAGGGCAAACTGGGATGCATTTCAACACATCTTATCATAAGATTACACAACTGACTGAGGGATTACACTACACGAATCTAGATCAACAAATTGAACACTTACACAACACAATTATTAATGCTGCAAACACTACCATACCCAAAACATCTTACAAAGTCAGACACACATTCGGACCCTCCATACGATCACAAAGACTCCTTGTGTGCTATCGCTGTCGATTTGAACAAAATAAACAAAATTACACCTTAGGCCGAGTACGACATGACCTCTCATACCTCAGAAACCATATCCTAGACAGCCTGCAATCTGACCAGGACAGCCACTGGACACACCTCATACGCACTGCTGAACAACACAGAAAAACTAAACCATGGGAATTTTGGAAACATACAAAACGTTTAACCCTCGTGGCCCGGACTGGTCCTCCAAAGGACGGAGCTCGTATCCGGGCGATCTGGCCGAAAAACGTCTAGGCCTAGGCTACCGTATTTTTGTTTATTTTAACTGCTAGAAATTTCCCACGCATCTATAAACGTAGGGCGGTTTTCAATCTGTAGACTGGCGTTGAGTAGAGCTCTCTAAGTCAACTGGTTCAGTTGTGATGACTATTTCAGTGGAGCGATTTTTGCCGCGATGTTGACAATATCGGAGCTTTTCAGACACTAATTTCGTCTTACGTCACAACAATAACATTGATCCGACGTCTCCTTCTTGTTTTCGGAGGTGCGGTGACGCAACGATCGGCTTTGTTTACATGCGTCGGACGCTCAGCATTCAGACCAAGCTGAATAGGCTTGAAAGTTTACTATCTGCTGAAAGGACACCCGGGCTGCTGCCCAATTTTCGCGGTGTCCTTGCACAATGACACCCGGGCTGGAAGGGTTAAAAGGCTACAATAAACCTACAACATCTTCACTCATTGTAAACGGTAACACCATCACTGATCCCAGGGAAATCACAGAAGCCTTTAAAGACACATGTGCACAAGTATATCAGCCACACCCTCCTGAAAGACCCGCCCAACAACACATTCGAGACATTGAACAACACATCACTAATATTGCAGACAACATCTCTCGCGATACACACATCAACACAGACTCACTTAACCCCGACAACTACCTTACTGCTCCCATTGTGCCCGACGAAGTTAAGCTCATTCTCTCTAAATCACGGAGGAAGGCGCCAGGTGCTTCGGGTATAATACCATCACATTGTGAAGCACCTCCCAAACACATTTATTAATGCACTCACTTGCTTGTACTGTACAACGCCATCCTGGCATCAGGCTACTTCCCCCTCTGCTTTAAGACTGCAACAATCATCCTCATCCCCAAGAAAAAATCAAAATTACAAAGACCCAAGACCCACTAAACTACAGACCCATTAGGCTACTTGAGACTCTTGGGAAGACTTTCGAAACAATCATGAATCGCCGACTCAGACTGTACAGTCGGTCACCTTTCCGACTGGGCCACCTATTGGTAATTTCGCTGCATGTTTTGTTCGCTCTGAAATTAGTAAGATCACTTACCCTCATCATCTTGTAGAATATGACCCATAGATGGCGTAGCTTGATGGGAAGGAGAGGGAGGGGACACAGTAGGGAAGGGGGTGTGCTTGTTAGCATGGTTTACAGGATAGGATCCAATGGGAGGGTGCGAGGATGAGTTGTTACGTGCTTTTAATCATAATGGTTTATAGCTATCCACCCTTCCCTGTTAGTTAGTACAGTCACTCATACAAATTCATGGACCCTCACGTGAATGCGTTAAGTAAAATGTATTGTTTTTTTGTTTGGTACCCCTTAAGACTGGATGTCAGCCGGAGTAAGGGGGGGTGGGGGGAAAGAACAGAATAGGAGGGTGTAGAAGCACTTTTACCCTTAAACTAAAATTACACCTCTCTATCTCTCTCTCTCTCTCTTATTAATATAATACGCACATAGGCCTAATACCCCACTCCCTATCTCTATCAAACTATATATGTTATATAATGGCTCCTACAGTATATGCTAGTGTTATTTGTATTTGCCTTGGATATGTTTGTTATGTGTTATACAAATTTATACCGAATATTTTAAATATTCTGTAGTTCACTTCCATTCTCTCATATATTATTCCTGAATTTATATTTAATATTCCCTATTATCACTATGTCCATTTTTGTACCCGTATAATGTTTTTCGTCGTAGAATGCTTTGTGTTTAGAACGTGGTGGCAGCTATATACAGCATGTGTTAATAGTTTTACTCAGTCTTCCCTAACTATTCTTTCCTAAATCAATTAGCTTACTTCAAACAACTTAATTTGTATACAATAAGCCTACTTGGTTTAATTTGACGAGGTTTAGACAAAGACAAGGTTGGATATAGTGTTGGCTTACAGGATATATAAGTAAACTAGAACGGCACTTGATAGAGTGCCTACGCTGGCTGGTTCTTTATCATTAGTATCATAGACCTAAATTTTCTTCTGGATCTGGGTTCTGGGATATATTCTGGATCGCCTCCTAATTTGAATAATTTCTTCCATGGTGCATATCCTATCTTCCCACCCACGTTCATGAACATCAGGTTTATATATATTTTTGTTAGGTATTCCCTCGGCATCTAAATAACTAAGATGGCAAACCACATTTATTATAACACTCCACCTTTACAAGATTGGGTATAAAGGTTCGCCTTTCAGCAAATTATATACGGAGACCTTTCTATGGTAAATATTTATATTGCTGCCAAAAATCAGTTCACCATTTTGATAATAATAATTATTAAGGATATATGTAGATAACCATGGGTTTCTCCTAATGGAGAATACCAGTTTTGTCTGCAAAGTGACACAGGACATTTGGTGGTCCATATCTATCTGAATATCAACTTGCAGCTTATTATCATAACAAATAACCCGGCTTAAAATTTAAATTACCATATCCACCCACCACCTCTGATCCCCTTGATTTATAAGAACAACACAACTAACCAGAGATCCGACCGAGATCCGCCGTAGGTATATATTCAAACGGTGAATGCAAGTAATATATTGTGGCAGAGAGGTGAGAAGGCAATTTGCGCTAGGCGAATAGAGAGGAAGAGGAAATTAGAAGGAAAAGAGGAAGTGGGTGAGAGAAAAAAAAAATACAAAACAAAAATATGTATGGCAAAATACATTCATAAGTGAACTGAAATAATGCAAGAAGAGAATGTGGAATTCGCAGATGCTTTTCTATATTTATGTATTCCAAACGCACACACACACACACACAGAGTTAAACATAACTTGCCGTCCCAACAAGGTGGTCCGGCCTTAGATGAAGTGTAATCTTATGGGTCAGAAAATGCCCACAAGGAAAGTTTTTTTATAGAGTATAGAAATACATTAGTTTGAATGGGAAATTACACATGCCTACTGATTAATTCATATTAATCCAATCTTCATCAGATGATCGTCCAGTCTGTTCTTAAACGTAACAATTGAATAACTTTAATTTCCCCACTTTCACCCATCCTCTAAACCCCCCTTTCCCTCCCCTCCATCCAGTCTGTTGTGGAGCCACCCTGTCGCCACAGATAACGGGAGAAAACAACAAAAACAACTAAAAGTGCACTCGGTAGAGCGCATATCTCCACCTACGCTGGCGGATGTATGTGCTCTACTGATCGCCTCCTAAATTGAATAACTTCTTCCTTGGTGCATATCCTATCTGCCCAGGAACTTTTGTGAACATCGGTTGAGATTTCTTGTTTACAGACAAACAGAAATACAAACGAGGGTAAAATTCCATGAATGCGTAGCTGACTGTTAGAATAATTTGCCAATCGTATTGTCCTGACCTAAAGTTTATATTTTCGTCTCTGTTTGTATGTATGTTTGTCTGTAAACAAGGTAGCTCACAAAGTTTTGAACCTACTTCAATTTAGGAGGCGATCATGATCATATCCTAGAACCCAGATTTAGAAATCAGTAGAAAATTTAGGTCTATAATAATAATGGTAAAGAACCAGCCAGTGTAGGCGAAGGTATATGCGCTCTAACAAGTGCCCCTCTAGTTTACTTATGTATCGTGTAAACCAACACTATACCTAGCATATCCTAAGCCGACCTATCTAACCTAGCATACACTTTGGAGATGGCTGGTCGATCAGAATGTGACTTGAGCATGCTCTGCCTTACTCATAGCTTACTCGGACTGTTTCTTTTATGCCCCTTTCCCACATGTGCAACTTCATACGATTTTCATCGCCGACATCCATAAATTGGCACATTCGTGCCATGTCGCAGACATCGTATACCCACGCATAATAATCGTATGCCTCGCAAGGCCTCGCGTGGGCCCTCGCGGGTCGTCGCCAATGTTCGGTTTGTTCAAAATTTGGGATGAGGACTCACGAGTGTTCGTAGCCCTCGCAAGCATCGTCGAACATAGCAGAAGGATCTGAAAAGCCCTCGGGGATCGTCGGCGAGGGTGTCGCACGAAAGAAACCGTTAACATTTTCCAAAACGTCGCACGATGGCCCGCCGATGATCCCAGATGTTCCTAGAACATCGCAGATGCACAATAATCACCGACGATTTCCTCATCGATTAATCGCCGGCGTGCGTACAAATATTCGCCGAGGGTGTACCCGCCAGGGGTGTACTCCGCACGAGGCATGCGAAGGGCCTTGCTACGCCGCTGACGCTCACGACACACCTCAACGAGGCCAAAGAGGATGTTCGGCGAGAGGTGTGTAATAAAAAGGGGATTATCACCCTGTTTCTCAATTTTAGTTTTGAGGTGGGGTGAGGTCTGGTCAGGTCCGGTCAGTTCAGGTCAGGTCTCCATTGTATCCATTGTACGTCTGTCAGAGGTGAGGTCAGGTCAGGGGGTATATAGACTGCGGTACAGCTCAGGAAAGGTCATTGCACTGTTTCCAGTCAACAAAGCACATACCACTCTCCAATTCAACATAGCTCCCAAGGCACAACCAACGCTGAAGAAGGTGGCGAAGAAGGTGGACAAGAAGAAGGCGACCACGAGAAATGTTCAGACGCCCGTCATCCAAGCCCATGATGTTTTGCTTGCCATGCCGGCTGCTGAAAGAGAGTGGGCGTCAATGGACGTGGATAGCCCCCAGGAAAATCAGCCGAGCCAGCAACTGTTCTCCACACAGGACGAATTGGTGGTTGAGGTCCACAGGAGCCAAGGTGACAGCGACGAGAAAGTGACGACGCTGCCCAATACGGAGTGATAACTTCCGCGATGGAGAACGACCTGGCAGAATGGGTCCACAATCACCCAGCCCTATGGGCCAAGTCAGATGCCCGTTACCACGACAAGAATTATAAGGTGCGCATTTTCAAGAAAGGGAAGCAAATGAATTTACCAGGTAAGTGGCTATGAGTTATTTGGAAATATATATAATGGTTTGTGTGATGAATGTGGTGCTATGAACACATTGACACAATAATCTAACGACATGAAAAAGTAAAAAAATTGATATTTCTGTCTATTTCTAGCGCTTGCCCCTTGTTTTGTTTGCTAAATAATCTCCCCTCAATCTCACCAAATATTGACATATTCTCTTGATGTTTTAAATGCACTCTCTCTCGTTTCCTTTTCAGCGGCTCATGTGTCCAAATTCTATTCAAACATGAGGACACGCTACGGGAAACTCCAGAACCTCACCAGGAAGAGCGGATCCAAAGCTAAGACAAGGACAGTGAGGGATCAGTGGATTTGGGATACATTTTCCTTCCTTAAGGAAAATGTTTCCCAAAAGGAACCAAGGATCAGCAGCAAGAAGGTACGAACAATGATATATGAAAAAATTTGCTATATATAGTAACGTATATTTACATTCTCATATTAACTTTCGGTTGTGTGTAAGATTATTAATAGGTTTGACTTTATAATGTTTGACAAGTTCGATATGGTATTTATTGTATTTAACTTTCAGATCCATAAAAAATCGCAGCCACAGCAGAACGTGGAGGAGGACGAGGAGGAGGTGGTCGTCGTGGAGGACGACCTATCACAGGAGGATGATGCGATGGGCCAACCAATGGAGGAGCTGTCAAACTCTCCTGTGATGCCCTCAACACACAGAAGGGGTGTGGGGGCAAAACGTGGATGTCTGGCGGCGCCCCCGGCCAAAGAAGATCACCTGTACTTGAACAGAGTAAGCATTTAATCGTAATCTTTAGCGCACTAGTAGTCCACAAACAAATGTCCTACTTACAGTCAATATGGGTGTAAAACTATAAATGTTTTACTTCCAACAATTTCCATATATGTCTACACAAATATATATATAAAAAGTAGATGTTTCTATATATATAAATATACATCTACTGTATATAATTGTGTATATATATTTATATATACACATATATAATATATATATATAGATATATAACTAGATAGAAATACATATATATGTACATCTTATATATATATATATATATATATATATATATATATATATATATATAACTATATATCTATATACATATATAGAGTTAAATATATTTATGCCTTTTTACTCATACTTTATAAGTTCTTTAACCCGGGAACTACGGGGAGACTCTTAACCCAGTGAGACCCAGCGTCGCACGTGATGCGTCGGCAGTGTTTGATCACCAACTCCCAGCGACGCATCACGTGCGTCCGACATATAAAAAACACTTACGTGGCTCGTAAGGTAGGAAATGGCGGGAGAATAGGAGGGGGAGGTACCGTAGTGTGTGTGGGAGCCGGGCCAGTAGGTGTGAGCGGGCCGAGACAGCCGCGCAGCTGGTGGTGGTGGGCTTAGTGGGGATACTTTACACCCTTAGTTTACCGCCACTTTGAACCTTCATTACTCCGGTCGTATGGGAGCTAGAGGCTCGAGATTTATGTGAGATACTCCTTAGGATGTATGCCGTACAATGCCATACTCAGTTTTCACCCTAGTGCTCCCGGGCGGGTGGTCATGCGGGGGAGACGCACTTTTGCCCCCCCCCCCCCCCCAAATGACCGAGGTGATTTTTTTTTATTTTTTTCTTCATTTCTCACCATTCTCTTCCATTTTGGCTCAACACATTTTGTTGAGGCTCCCCCCCCCCCCAAAAAAAATATCCGAGGTATTTTTTTTTTTTTTTTTTCATTTCTCATCCTTGTCTTCCATTTTAGCAAACAAAAAAAAAGAAGTTACAATGGCTTGGGACTGGGGTGAACAAAATATAACTAGCCGGGGCTCAACGGGTTAAGAGTTCCCCCGGCGGACTGCGGGGAGACTCTTAAGAGTCAGAGAAAAAATAAATAAACTTTTGACATCGAAAAAAAATAAAAATATTTTTATTATTTTATTTTTTTTATTTTTGTTTGGCCCCTGGGCCATGCAAAATCTCAGTCCTCTACCTCCCCTCCTTCCCCACTTTCCTCCTCTCCTTCAGTTATCACCTATTTTCCCTGTTATTCCCTTATTCTTATGTATATTTTCGTGCTAACATTAGAAATCCGGTTGCAGGGTGTGGTCATCACTGATAGCAAGCGAATGCAAGAGAGAGAGAGAGAGTATCGATCGACTGTGTCTCAGTGGCCTTGGGGGAAATTGGCGGGAAACCAGCTTGCCTCACCCATACATTATACAACTCGCGGGCTATATCTCCGATTTTGACAATCCAAACGCTGTTTTCATTTGTTTTATTGTTGTTTCAGGTTAATACCTTTATAATCAACCCATAATAGGCGCATATGGATAAGTATTAATGCTATTAATGGTACAATGAATATTTTAGTGACGGAAACACCTCAAATACATGCGCACAGGGAGAGGTGTCTAATTACCCCCATGCGCACTTGTTAGGTTAAACAGAAAACAGAAATCATGTTTCCATCATCACACTTCATCATGGTCATTAAATATCTGTTAATTAATATTTTTGTGGCATTAATGTATATTTTTTTACTTATTCATCTCATCAGCCAACACAAGGACTCCATCTTCAGGCAGGAGAAGCCGGCCCAGGGTAAATCATTGCTCCACACACAGATACGGAGCTTCTGTGATGCCTTGGAGTGTAAGCTCCTGAGGATGGACCCTCTGATGGTGGATGAGTTAATGTGCAATTTTGATCGGCAGGCACTACAGACAATCCAGGCATCAATACCTGGAGTTGTGGCGGCACCTACAACCATAGTTCCTGTGGTCACGAGCCAGGCGGACACACCAGTAACGGTGATACCTTTGCCAAGCGTGTCAACGACCAACACCTATGTATCACCGTTAAATTATCCGCCTGTCCACTACCAGCTACCACTGACATATCCTGCGGGCGACCCACGGGCGCCGATAACACAACTGCCGGGTCACCTTCATCCCCCTGCTACTCCACTTCTTCAGGGACAACCTCCTCAAGTTTATACAGTACCCTACCATGGCCAACCACCACGTCTCTCTACCCCAACCACCTTGATGCCAGGGACAACACCTTCACCTTCACCTTCACCTGGGCTCTTCCCAATGTTGTCGCCAGGGCAACCACCAGTGGCCATATCACCTGTCACAACGATGGACACCATGCTGCATACCACTGCCGCGTCAAGCAGCACGGTCGGCCACATCAAATGAATGATTATTTTTTTTTTTTTTTTATGTAAATAAAGGTATTACCAAAAAAACTACACATTTCTATTATGTTCCCCTCTTCCCTGTTTCATTGATGATAAAGTATACTTTAAAATTTAGTTAGCTTCTTTGTTAAAAATTTATCTAAATTGTTCCGTTAAAGTAAAAAGGTACATTGATTCAGCAAATACATGGATAAATTAAATATACTTATTTATGAGACATTGGCGGTACAATATCTATAATATAACATTTTAACAAAGAAAACAAATCTTATATATTTCTTATACACAAAATTAAGATCATAAGAAAAACTTAATAAATGAATAATAAATAATATTAATATTTAATACACGAAATAAAAAACATACACATTGTTATGAAAGAATATTAAATAATATTGAATGACTTGAATGTTAATACTTGATACTTTGTGAATATAAGAAACTGTTAATATATATACCTACGAAAATGATATGAAAATCAAATACTCGAACAAGTTCACAATGATGAAGTGTATTTATAAAGCGATGGATGAGTTCATTCAAGCCGTGTACTAACCCTGGTTCGAATCCCGGTGGATCATATAATAATTTGATTAATTTCATTGGTGGTCTTTGGTGTGGTGGTGAGATTAATGAAATATAAAATACAATGCGTGTATGTTTGTACGACTGACATACCAATGTCGATTGTCACGTACGCCACACTGACCATGGGTGGGTGTGTGGGTGGGTGAGTGGGTGTGTGTGTGTGTTACACACAATCATACTCATACAACTATTAATCAATGAATAATTTTTATTAATGATAAAGACGAATGTTAAGCGTTGAGTTACCTTAACAGAGATTATTAATATATTACTTTACCTATGAAAAAAATAAAAATATAAGCAAGATAATGATTGTAATATATTTCCTAGACACAAAATGAAAACCAGACAAATGTTAGTCAATGAATAGTAAATATTAATTATATACCTGAATGCCAATAGTTGACTGACTTTCTGAATATAAAAATGTATTATTATATTACTATACGTACGATAAAAATATGCAAATCATTCTTCTAAAATGTACACATTTATTAAAGTGTGTGTGTGTGTGTGTGTATCGGCTGGACAGCCAGGGCCGCAGGCTGGAGGGTGGGTCGTGGTAGAGATTAGACACTGGCACAATTAAACACCTGGGTCTGTGTGTATGTTTATGTGTGCGTGTGTGTGTGAGTGTCGGTGGGGTGGGTGTCTCGGATAATTAGCCACCTGGTTCTACTTTAGACAGGCTTTTTCATGGTCCAGATAGAGAGGATTTGTTTTGGATGTTTCGTTCATTTTTGTCATACAACATGTTCATAGCTAGTAAATAATATTATGTCTACGTAATTCAAATATTCACCCAATATGACATTAGACAGATGTTGTTGAATAAAATAAGTTATACAACTAATGTTTTCTTACAACGCACATTACTTGGTCATGACATGGAGTACAAAATAAACAATCATTACATTATCTTAACATTTTATTAGGTTATGTTTTAGGTTTCGGATGGGGTTCGTCCTATCATCGTGTTTTGCCATTCCACACTCCCAGCTGGTGAGTTGTAATAGTGTTTGAGACTCTCACGAAGAGTCTTCCCATCATTGGTAGCTGTGTTGCCCCACTGCCTCCCAACACGGTCTAGAATGTCGGCCGGATGTACCAAATTTACGCTTTCTCCTGTTGCAATGTTCTCCTCCATGACAAGACCCCGTCGATCAGAGAGATTCCTGTCACGAAGAACATTGTGTAGACAACAGCAGGCCATCACAACGGATTCAACGCGATTCGGATGGAGAGGTATGGTCGTAAGGAGACACCGGAACCTGATGAGAATGGTTAAAACAATAAATAAAGTTAGTCTGGGAAAAATATATATTAGTTTCTCAATGAAAACGTTATAAGAGAATTAAATGGGAAGCTCGATTAGGGCGATCAACCCACACAAGTCAGATCCTTTTAACAACGAACTCCATTCCCAAATATTAAAGTGAAGCCAGCAGGTTATTATAAGCTTTTAAAGATGGACAAATGTTGTTAGTCGACATGGGCCTGAAGCCATACGGGCGTATGATGTGGATATACAGTATGTACACAAACACATCAAATTTGCGATGTATATATATATATATACAGTATGTATAGACATATATATATTTATATATATTTTTATATATGGTACTGTAACTATATATATATATATATATATGTATAAATATATATATATATATATACATTAAAACAATTGACATCATATTTTAAATTCGGCTTTTATCTGGCAGACATGATATCAAACGCATTTTTAACCACTCTCCGGGCTCTGGATAGGCAGTAATTGGAAATGCGTTTATCATCATCCAAGCCTCTCATTGGGTAAGGTTTCATCAGCCAGGTCCTCAGTGGAAATGCGTCGTCACCAATGAAGAAGAATGGAATCTCCTCGTTCCCGTTTTCAAGCGGTTCAGGCTCAGGAACACCAACGTTATTCCTCTCCAACAGCAAACTAATAGGGGTTCGTAGAAACAACCCACCATCTGACGCTGATCCCTCTGCACCAACATCGATGTAGAGGAATTTGTAGTCAGCGTCAGCGATGGCAAGCAGCACAATGGAGTGGTAACCTTTATAGTTGTAGAAGGTAGAGGCACCTTTGGGTGGTTTTATGATGGCAACATGTTTGCCATCCAAGGCGCCCAAAGCATGTTGAAATTGCCACTTGCTAGCAAATCTATTTGCAACAGCCTTCCACTCTTCTGGTGTTGTAGGACAAACAATTACATCATCCATGTATGCACTGGCAATAGCCTCACAGACGTCGGGAACAATTTTGGAGATGGTGTTGTGCGCTATCCTGAACAAGTAACTGAGACTCTTGTAGCTGTCACCTGTAGCTAGGTAACGCAACGTCACTGCCAAACGCAAACCAGGATCTATGGCTTTCCTCCAGTGTGTGTCCTTTTTGGCAATGATGGGTCGAATTTTGCTGAGAATTTCTTGAAAGAGTGCGGGGTCCAATCTCATGGAGTTTATAAAATCCGCTGGGTCCTCTTGTTCAACTTCTTTCATGAGGTTTTCATAACCCCCAAATCGACCTCGCCTTAACAGCCACTCTCTTGTCCACGATTTCTGCTTCTTCCTCTGTTTTCTCCTCTCCTCTTCCTCCTTCCTTTCCCTCTCAGCTTCCTTCCTTGCCCTGTCAGCTTACTTCTCCCTTCTGGCAAGCTCCAATAGGCATTCCAAATAAAGTAGATCGTCCGCTGGGTGCCAAGGGCCTGCTCAACATATTCATTCCTCCGTAGATGCTGCGTAATGCTCTCCATCTCAAGATTTAACAGGCACGTCCAAGGGTCGAGGTTATAATGTGGTGGTGGTGAAGAGTAGCTATGCTCGGTGTGGCTGCTCAACTCAGATTGTTCTCTGTGACCGATTCAAGGTCTCTATATACAACAGAAAGGTTTGGGGGGTTGTTGGGGCCAATTACTTGCGCAATTGTAACGTGAGTATATGCTAATACCACTGAATTTAGCACATTCACGTGACATTCGCTCAGGTTCGCACACCTCGGCGACGTATCTGCGATGGCGTTGGCGATGATCGCCGTGGATTCGTTCGTTCATCGCAGGAATTTGTGCCAGGAAAAATATTCGGACAACCTCGCCGAAGTAATCGCCGGACCATCGCTTGAACCGCCGAAGACGCCGCAGAACATTCGGCGAGTCTTCTTTGACCATCACATGATGTCGCAAGATATTTTTGGAAATGTGACATTCCTCGCAGAGATCTTCGGCGAAACATCGCTCACTTCGCCGATAACGTCGCAGAATGACGGCGACATCTTCGCTGAGTATAATTAGTTATCTGTTTGTAACGGTCAAAATCGTAGACGTCGCAGAAATTCGATGCAAATTGACAAGACTACGTCCTCGGCGACGAAAATCGTATCAAGTCGCACATGTGGGAAAGGGGCATTACTTTATATTTCCAAGATATCATGTGACGGCGTCTTTTCCGTGGACTGACCTCCCTACTGACAACCTTGATGTTGGCCAAAGCGTCACATTTTTCCTTTGCCCCTTAACTTTCCCTTTTAAATGTTGAGGGGAATAGGGCCTTGGGTGGGGCTTTGGTGTCCCAGGCATTTCAATCCCCTCCTCAGCTCCTCGCCTGGAAGTGGCTTCTGTCACCTAAGCTTTCTTAGTGGTAAGCAGGGAGGGTTCTGTGGGGACGCTCGGTTATGGCCTTAGCCTTGCTCGGGACCTTGGGGCTGCTCGGTCAGACAGCCTGGGGAAAAACAACAACAATAACAATCTAGCATATACTTTGCCTTAAGGGGGGATAGTTCACTTATATTTGTTCATAATGTATTGTTTTTATAATTTTATTAGTTTCTTCCCTAGACCTCCATCAAGCTTAACAAGAAACACTCCCCCCAAGATAAATTTGCACATTTTTCGATCGAAAAAAATCTGGCCGAA
Organism: Paralithodes platypus; assembly: GCA_032716605.1. Taxonomy (NCBI): domain Eukaryota; kingdom Metazoa; phylum Arthropoda; class Malacostraca; order Decapoda; family Lithodidae; genus Paralithodes; species Paralithodes platypus. The sequence goes on from CM064578.1 coordinate 16,565,196, forward strand.
GGCCAGTTCCACTTAAATTACAAGCTAGCAAACCTGGAAGATCATCATGCCCGATGTTGTGAAGAAACTTTGTTGTGGAAGTGTATATCATATGAGGTGAAGCCAATGATATTGAGGCCTGGTGAATGGATGCTGAGTGTTGTTCCTAATGTTAGTGTGCTTGCTTCTGGCAGGCGTTTAATATATTAATTATCTCCCAGTCATCATTGTTCCCTTTCTAATGTCCCTTGCTAATCCTCCCTACCTATTTAACGGTAATGAAGGATTGGGTATTTTACCGTCTGACTACCTGTTACACTTTCTGTGGTAACATTAGCATGATAAGTGGTGCTGTCTACATACATACATACATACATACAATTTTAAGACCGAGTCCTTCACACATACGTGCAGTTTTAGTTTCTTGTCCTAATGGTGGCGTTCCAGGCAACCCTGTTAAGGGCTGCTTCACTTGTCAAGTTATCAATTCGAGATCGGCACGTATAATCCGATCCCAGGTCTTCCTCGGTCCACCCATTGGTGCAGCTCCAACCACAATCACAGACCTTCATCTTTTCACCCAATTTTGTTCATCCATGCTCTCCACATGCCCATACCATCCCAGTCTCTTTGTACGCATCTCCTCGCTAATACTCTTTATACCTAAGCGTCTCCTCATCATTAGTTATTCTATCCTGCAGTTTGGCCCCACACATCCATCTCACCATTCTCATCTCATTACGTTCCATTCTGTTGACATCCTCTACTTTAACGGCCCATGTTTCTGGGGCATACGTCATTGCACTTCTAGCACATGAGGCATACACCTTTCCCTTCAGGGGAAGAAGCATTCTTTTCATGGTCAGAATTGGCAGCAGTTCTCTGAACGTCCCCCAGCCACATCTAATTCTAACGACAGTGGCAGCCTCGGCCCCACCTCCGGCAGAGATGGTATCTCCTAGGTAACAAAACTTGTCCACCAGCTCCAATGACTCATTTCCAAAATTCACAGCCACAGGATCATCATTTAACACAAGCTCGCCCTTGCACACTACACACTCAAATTTCTTGATTTATGACTCATCTTTCGGCAGGGGTTACTTTATTCTACTATAGGTGTACTCCCATGGTTCACCCAACATTGACAGACTGTTCCAGCTGATTGATTTGTGCGACCGTTTTTATTTAAACCGTTAGGAATTAATAATTACTAAAAGACAAGACATTGAACATGGTTGCATGAGCCAATCAGCTAGAATGATTGACATCTAGGTGAGCCGTTCTCTCCTCAGCATCGCTGAAACAGTGTATAGTGATCCAGCAACCCACAGAGTGGTCACCTTAACAATACCCAACAGAGTTTTACAAACTAATGGTCCTCCGGATATTATCTGCCATCACTCACAGTGCACTCGGTTTATGAATACGCATATACTGTATATATATTAACAATTACTAGTATATAAAGTGATAGTCTCTTATTAAACTTATACGTTTTACTAAACATAATATATACTTACCCTTGCATAGATTTAATCATGTAATATTAAACATTAACTTGGTTATATCAGCATTTAAACCACACACACATATGCAGCTGCCACGCGGATGAGGTTGCGACCATCCCCTTTATACCAAGTTTTGATATAATTATGGTCTCTTCAGGCCTAGCGTGGTTGCAAAAATTCAGTATATCTTAAATAGTTCCTACGCATGTTTTCTCTTCCAGACGCCAATAGGTATAAGTCACTACCTGACTCGTTGTCAAAATATCTGTGGATACATATTTTTCACGAGCTACCCTGGCAACCTGTAAAGCGCCAAGTTAGTTGTGAAAGATAATAATCGGTAGAAAGTGCGGTCCCTGTGACTCCTGCCAAGCCAATATTCCTACGCAGAGAGAGAGATGGCTATAGCCATAACATATATTGATATGCGCGAGCACATGTTGATATGTGAAGCATTAGTGTTTATCGAAACACAAGTGTGTGTGTGTGTGTGTGTGTGCCTTTGAAAGACCATATTTGCATTCTCGATTAAAAAGTTTCCCAGAGTAATACATTATTGTAATATGGGAAACCATAGGCTACTATTCAGTTTTTACTTTTTAGTAAAGAAGGGAGAGAAGGATACATTAATAAATATTCCATGCTCCTCCTAAATTCATGAAAATGGGATACGGCTAATTCGTTCATGGTACTGGGTTAGATGTATTGTGAAGAAAGTGTAATGGTAAGGATAGACATAGGTGCTATAAGTTATAATTGGAGTGATGAGTATTTTATGCGAGTCTGGCAAACCTCATATCCCTAGGTATGAAACAGAGAGGTATGACACCGTCACCGCATGAGGAGCCCAAAAGCAAATGGTGCAAATCAACAATCAAAATTAAGAGCCCAACATTAACCCCAAGAAGAGCAAATGAACATCAGCTAAGGAAAATACTAATCTATAATGTGGATATATATTAGATAGATAGTTAGTTAGTTAGTTAGTTTATTCTTTATTTCATAAAAGGTTACATGGTAACATTTTACATATATACAGATAGACTCAGACTCAAATCTTTATTTCATAAAAGGCAACACAATTAACTTTTTACATATATACAATAGAGATAACAGTAACCTCATACATTACCGCATTCTAGGTTCATGGTTTTGTACAAACATAATTCTTGACTTGATAGCATTTATATCATTAATTTTCAAATCTGATACGTCATATTCATGTAATAGGATATGGTTAACTTCCTTTCCTAACGATAGGTATTCATCAAGGTTTAATAAACATTTCTGTAAAAACTTGCAAGGTTTTAGGAGACATTTGTGAGCAAATCTAATTTTTAACCAATTAATTAAATGATTAAATGTCATTAGTCCAACCAATTCACATGCATGATGATTACTTTCCCAATATTTTAATTTCAGCATTTTCTTTATTGCTTTGTGGTAACCAATTGCAAATTGCTTAAGAGGAAGTTTGCACTTTTTGTTATAAAACCATAATTCAGAATCATAATAACTTGAGCAGTAACTTTGGAACAACTGAGTAAAAACCCTAACATTAACATTAGAACATTTACGTAAACTACAATTAAATTCATTATAAAACTTGTTACGACACCTAATTACGTCTTTGTCATTATTTAAATTATCATCTATTATAAACCCTAGATACTTTTGTTCATTAACAACATTCAATATCTCTCCACATACCATCAACTTTGGCTTTAAGTTTTTATCTTTATTGTCTTTGAAATACATGCATGATGATTTATTAATATTAATGTCAATATCAATTTCTTTTGCTTCATTTCCAAGCATATTTAGTAAAAACTGTAATCCCGATGACGATGGTGCTAATACAACAATATCGTCAGCATAAGCACTAATATTACTTGATATATTTCCTAGTGTGCACCCCTTTTTACATTTAGACACTTTTTCAATCAGCTTATCTATATAAAGATTAAATAATATCGGAGACAAGACTCCTCCCTGTCTTACTCCATTCATTATTTTCCAGGGTTTTGATATTGAGTCTTTATGCTTAGTTGTTGTTGTTGTTGTTCCCTAAGCTGCCTGGCCGAACAGCCCCGTCTTTATGCTTAGTAGCAACCAGTTGATTTCTATAAAGATATAATATTATGTTCGCATAAAAGTGTGGAATACCTGCTTCAATAAGTTTACTTATTAATGTGAAATGATTAACTTTATCAAAAGCTTTTTTAAAATCAATGAAAGCTGTATAAACATTTGAGTCTTCTAATCTGTATCTTAAAATAGTTTCTTTAAAAATCAAGCACGCTGAGGATGTAGAGTGATTAGCCCTAAACCCATGCTGCCTCTCATTAAAGTTCACATAATGCAAAATTTTATATTTTAAGCAATATTCAAATAATTTTAAGAAAACTGGCGATGATATAATAGGTCTATAATTATCCAAGGAGCTTTGATCTTTATATTTATCTTTAATAAGGGGCAAAATAAGTCCGGACGTCATCTCATCAGGCAAATGTCCATGTGCAATAAATGATGAAAACATTTTAGCAATTAGTCTTACCGCGCTTTCAAAACAAAACTTCACATGATTAGAATGAATGTTATCATGGCCCAATTTAGCTCAGATAATGCCAAACAAACATCTTTGGTGTTGATAACTCCCAATAATTTGCCTCTTTGCACATGCACATTTAACTTGTCTCTTATAAGTTCATATTTATCTCTTTTCTGGCATTTGCTGTCATCAAAAACGTTTTTAAAATTCTGCGAAAATTTCTCAGCAATTTTACTGGAGTCACATTCACCTTCAATTTTAACATTTAAATAACACTTATTATTTTAAGTTTTCCTGACTTCTTTCCAGAATGCATTATATCTTTTATTGCTTAAAGACTCAGCTAATTTATCATTTCTAATATTGATTTTATTATTTTTAATATATTTGAATGCGTTCTTAAACAGTTTCCTGGAAGATGTCATATTGTCAAGTAAATCACCATATACAGGACAGCCATTTTCTTTCCATTTTAAGAAATGTTCTCTAGCATTTTTATACAACCCACTAACATGGTCATTCCATCCTGGTTTTATCTGATAATTTTTTGTACTTTCAATTGCATATTCCTCAGACGACTCTTTCAGTATACTTACAAGTGAGTTATAAATGTAATTCAATTCTGCAATATGACTATTGTTTTCACATTTGTATGTACAACAATCTAAACAACGAAAGTTCATTAAATCAGACTGTACAATAGTCTCACTCATTTTGTCTTTATAGTTTGTAACAGCATCATTTGATGTAAATAACTTCCAGTTTATGAAGCTAGAAAACTTAGATTCAGGAATAATTTTTATATTGTCTAAATTAATATTAATTTTAAAAACTAATGGAAAATTATCAAATAATGCCAGGTCATATCGTACATTAATGTCAGTAATATAAGTGTTCATATTATCCGAAGCTATCACATGATCTAACCAACTAGTAGAGTTATTACCAGGAGACAAATAAGTAAAAGTTTCGTCCGGTAACACTTCATCAATAACACATAGGCTTTTATTATCAATTAGGTTCAATAGCTCTTCCCAGAATCTGCCTTTACAGTAATTTGCATTAAAATCACCACTAATAATAATATTGTTAATATTTTGTTCATCAATGAAATTTTCTAAAACAGCAAGTGACTGTCTATATTCATCTATGCTATCATCATTCTGTTTATCGCAAGGCAGATACACATTAATAATTAAATATGTTCGTATTTTTGTCTTCAATGTTACACCTACAATTCTGTCATCACAAAACACTGACTCAATCTTATTACTTAATTTTTTTTTCCACATTATCGCCACCCCTTTCGACGGCCTACCCTCTATTATTCCCTCATTAGTTCGGTCTTCAACGCTGGCTATGCAGTCAAAAGATTCGTTTATAGTGTTCATAAAGGGAATATCATCCTTGAGCAACATTAATTCTTGTAATAAAATCATATCATATTCTAAGGTTAACTTGCGTACTGTTTCTATATTATTTCTTACAGAGTTACAATTATAAGAAGCAATACTAACCATATTTTGAAATTAACTACAATTTATACAGAAGTCTTTGATTTAGCCATATAAAACTTTCTCACATTAACATGTTTTGGCCAGCATTCCGGTTGAGGTAATTGTTCCCTATCTTCTAGTGTGACTGTCAGTTTGAAAGACTTCCAATCTTTTTTAGCTTGTAAAGATTCTAACTCAATGCATTTAATGGCCTCAACTTTTAGTTCATTTTTTGTGAAGTCGAGAATGTCATCACTATCAGATTCTAGATCGACATTTCCTATGTATATATCTACAGTTCTACGATTGCCTTTAAACTTTGTGTTGCTGAATGTCTTTGTACCTCTTACACCAATAGGTTTACGTTGTTTTGGTTCCGAAGCGGCCTTTATTCCCTGATAATGTCGTTTTCTTCCTACCAAGGTGTATCCTTCTTTATCCACAATGGTGGTGTGATGTTCCGATCTTCCATCCTCCATGACAGTGGTGCCAAACCCTGTCACGCCACTGCCGGTAGCACTTGTGACGCATGTCCAGTGTGAGCATGCTGTACAGAACGCCTAGTCATGCCCCACTCTCGCTAGGATCGTCAGGGCAGGAACTTTGGCTGTAGTCTATGTAGAGTTTCCTAACTTAGTTCATGTGAGCCGTTGTACTATAAGTAATATGAATATGTATTTTGTTTTCATCTGAGTCAACGAGTTCTATTTTATATCATTAGTTATAAGTATTGTGTGTAAAACTTATTTGTAATGATGGGAGAAGCGGCAGCCACAGTTGGGGGTCAGTGGGTGCGCCATGCGGGAGGTGGGCCTAACTCACTAGCACTCCCCCCCCCCTCCCCCCTCCCCTCAGTGCTAGGAAAGCCTTTGTCTATCCCAGAGGAGAGAGAGAAATTACGTAATGATTGTCAGTGGGCGGTCCTTAGTAGTTCACGTTGGGCTCACTAGAGGGCCGAGTATAAAAAGGGAAGTCTAGCCATTTTTTGATCAGAACTCATTAGGCAGAGCGACTTCTCATTTCCCTTGCTAACTATATATATTCTTCTGACTGATGTGAACTTTCTCTACTACCTTACATTCTTATCTCCTCTTTTCCCTACCCTTTTTAACTTCCATGGTCCCGTTGGTGCAGAGCTAGTCAGCCAACGTATTATCGCTTGAGTTCTCATGAGATACATGCCTATTAGATAGCCTATTTTGGAAGGGTTAACTTAGAATAGGATTGATTTATGTTTGTTGCACTTGTCTATGCATTTCCCTGTGTGTTATTATTATTATTCCTGGTTTTCTGCTAGTCTAGGTAATGCTAGACTGGGGTAAGGCTTTTCTGTGTTACGAGTTGTTGTTTGATGCAGTGGTTAAGCGATAAACCTGCATACTCGTTTCGGTTCAGTGAAGCCTAGGTTGTCTTCGCGGCTGACTGTGTTGAGTTAATAATTTACAGTGCGTGAGGGCAAGAGCCTAACCACCCTGTATTTTATTAACAGCTTGTTTTTACTTTGTCAAGGAGCCGGGAGAAAACCAGATACAAGGGATCTGGATTTCTCAAAGTGCACTTGTTAGTGTTAACGTAATACTTTAAACAGTTGTGAGGACTTCGCTAGGCTACGAGCCGTTTTTGCTCAGTCACTGCTACCTTTTGCCCACAGTACCCCAGCTAGACTTTACTCGATTAGTAGATACAGAATAGTATTGAAGCTTTCCTTATGTATGATATTGTTTATGCACTATTGATTTCATGTGTTGCAAGCTTGGCTACTTTAGTGATTAGTGGCCCACGAGCACAATCCGAGTAGGCTATTGCCGTTGCATTTGCGGAGTACTTCTTTTTAATGTTTGCCATTTACTATTGCATATTCTTTTAATTATTCTTATGCCAATTTAAACCTGTAATAGTATTTAATTGCCAGTGTTTTTCTTATTGAATTACTGTTCAAAATCCGATACGTACTTCTTACGAGCATCCGAGAAGCATCTAACTTTTTTCAGAAGATTCCTTGCTCGATGCTTAAGGACTATTAATTAACGTAACGTAATAGTGCCGATCCGAAGTAGAGGGTGGAGGACTTCTTAAGTTCTTAGTCAAGGGTGGATTACTTCGGCTTCGGCCAACACTATTCTTTGGTGTTGTTGTTTCTTACTTCTTTGTTTGATTGTTGACCAGACTAGAGAATTCCTGTCTCTTTATTAGTCTGTTGTTGAACACTAGTACCGAGTTCTTGTATACCCCGTTATAGCAGATTGAACTCTGGAGGGTATTGGTGTTTTTTGTTCGGCTGGCAGTACTCAGGGGTTGGGATCGTGTGTTTCCGTTGTGGCAGCGAGCCGTATTAGAGTCCTGATTGAGAGCCCTTGTGTACCCGAGTGCCAGGTCGTAACAAATGGCGACCTTGCTTAGGATTTTGTGAACAGTATAAATTTTTGCAGAGTTGTACAACATTTGTTTGTTTGTATTTTAGCGTGCATATTGAAGAATATTTGTTTTGTATGGCAATTAGTAAAGCATTTAAGAGACTCCAGTTAATTTAGTAATTAGTGCTTGCATAGGAAGTTAAACACTTTTGTCTCGAGAATTTTTTTGTGGACTTCAGTATGTCGTGCATTAGCACTGACGATGAGCGAGAGATGCCATTTGAAGGTGTGCCGTTAGTAACCAGTGAGGAGGATGCTAGAGTTTTTGTGAGTAAGCGGTACCACGTGACGGAGGAGAGGCTGACTGGGGTGGATGTTTGTGGCTTGCACCTGATAGCCAAGGTTTTGGGAATTTCCAATGTAGTAGGGATGTCCAAGGGGGAGCTGATTTCCTGGGTGTTGCGTGGGCGACATGGGGTTTCGGAGGAGAGGGCGTTTGGGGGGGTTCCTCCCCAGATCCCCTCTCACTCGACTCCCACAGTGCCGTCCACTCAGTTACCGGAGGTTAGCACTCTCCCACAGAGGGATGAGAATTGGCAGATTGGAGTGCCCTCGGGTGGTGCACATGGTGGTTCCCCAGTTTTTGCCCCCCCTCCTTCAGTAGTGGCAGCTCCCTCTTCCTGTCTGTCTCCAGATATGGTATTTAGACTTGAGCTTGCTAAGATTGAGGCTAGGAAGCAGGAGGATGAGACCAGGAGGCATGAAAATGAGACCAGGAGGCAGGAGGATGAGACGAGGAGGCATGAGATTGAGGTTAGGAGGCATGAGGCTGAGCTTAAGTACGACTCGGAGAAATATTGTGCTAAATTAGATTTAGATAAGTCTCGTGCAGAGTCGACAGGGACTTGGATGGGCCGTGAGGGCCAAGTAAGAGAACAGTCCTTGGCCCAATTAGTCAAATTGGTGCCGGTATTTAGTGAAACTGAAGTCACAGAATTTTTTAATCGTTTTGAGAAGAAATGTAGGGAGCATAATTGGCCTGAAGAGAAGTGGGCAGCTCTAGTCTCCTCAAGACTTACGGGTAAGGGTCTGAAGGCTTATGATGCACTGCCTTTAGAGTCTTGCATTGACTACCCAGAATTGAAGAGAGCTGTCCTACGGGCATACGAGTTGCAACCGGAAACATATCGATTGAAGTTTCGGGGTGTTACAAAGACTAGGGAGGTGACCTTTCTTGAACATGCCCGGGACTTAAAAGATGCACTTAAAAACTGGACACGTTCTGAGAAAGCTGAGACGGCCGAACAGTTGACTGAGCTGTTTCTGCTCGAGCAGTTTTATAAGTGTACTGGTGCAGAAATGACTTTAACTATTAAAGAAAAGAACCCAAAAACTCTACAGGAGGCAGCTGAGATGGCTGACCTCCGGCTATCACTAATTCGTGGGTGCGGGTCTGCCCAGCGTAGTGAGGCAGGTAACAAGGGGCGTGACGCCCCACCCCCCCGAGTTAGTGATATACCTTATGCAAACAAGTACAAGAGCCATGATACCAAGACTGACCACAAGACTAGCACCGTCCCATTTAAGAAGGGGCCGGGCCCTTCCCAGTACCAAGGGAAGCCCAAAGGGGAGGTGGAGTGTTATCATTGTCATAAAAAGGGGCACTTTGCAAGAGTCTGTCCTAGCAAACCACCTACAGCAGCTGTGTCTTTGGCCTGCAACATTGGTGTGTCTCCGAAGTCATCTGAGTTTGCCTGGGGCAGTTCGTCAGAGGCTGAGGCACAGCCAATGCAGAAGCACCTGGGAGGCTCGAACCCTGCTCAGGATGTTTTTTGCGACCATAGAGGGCGGGGTTGCGTGATGTGGGCGGGGCGCAAGCATGGAGTAGAGGTCTTGCGTGATACAGGTGCTTCCCAGACTCTGATGAAAAACTTGACTGGCTACCCTATAAACGCGGCTCGGGTGGTAGTGGTGCAGGGTATTAATGCAACTCGGTCATACCCGCTGGTGCGGTTGGAGTTGGAGGTGGATGGTGTGGCACGTGAATTGGATGTCGGGATTGTGGAGAAACTGCCAGTGGAGGGCGTCGACCTTCTTCTCGGCAACGACTTTGCAATGCCCGCTTCCGAGGTTCTACCCTTAGTCGTTGCCGAGAGGCCGGCCGACGTGAGTAGGGAAGAGCAAGAGTGGGTCGAGCGGTGCCAGACACAACCCATGGCGTGTGTTGTCACCCGAGCTCGGGCAGCTAAAGTGTCACAGCCTAGTCCTCCGCCTTCAGACCAGCGGAGGAACGATCAACAGGAGGAGGCTAAAGCTGGAGTTGGTTTTAAGAGTTTTGACTCGGCGGCTCTCCTGGGTGATTCAGTATTAGCACCATTACTTAATTCTGGAGTAGCCCCTGGGCCTGTCATCGAGAGTGACGAGGCTGGGCATGACGAGTCTCCACGACAGCAACGTTATGTACATCGAGAGAGACAGAGGGAGCAGCCCAGTATCGGGGAAGGTCATGCATTGCTCCGGGAGCAGTTAGATCGCTTGGCACCCTCAGATATAAGTCGGTTGCAACTAGAGGACCCTGAGCTCCAAACGTGTGCTAATGGAGCTGTAGAGCTCGACGAGGACGGCGATGCACAGCCAGGAGATTTTTTTTATTTAGAAGGCATCCTTTATAGGCGTTTTCAAGACCCTAAACGTAGTTGGCAAAAGGGGTCCGGAGTAGTGGACCAGTTGGTGGTGCCACGGGAGTGCAGGGATAGCCTACTGAGGTTGGCGCATGACACACCACTGGCAGGACATCTAGGGGTGAGAAAAACGGTGGCGGCTTTGGGGAAATTGTTTTGGTGGCCGGGGATGAAGTCTCATGTGCAGTCATGGATAAACTCCTGTGATATTTGTCAACGTGTCGGGAAACCGAACCAAGTTATTCCTAAGGCTCCGTTACACCCTATTCCTGTGATTGGGCCACCCTTTAGTAAAATTATTGTTGACATGGTTGGTCCACTCCCTCCCACTAAGGCGGGAAATAAATTTTTGTTAACCATAATGGATGTTGCCACTAGATACCCCGATGCATACCCTATGAAAAATGGAATGGCTAAGACGGTAGTCAGTAACTTGTTGTGGTACTTCTCAAGGTACGGGTACCCGGAGGAGATTCAGTCTGATCAGGGATCTAATTTCACCTCCAACATGTTCAAGCAAACAATGCAACAGCATGGGATACGAGCAGTAGTATCGTCAGCGTATCACCCTGAGAGTCAAGGGGTGCTTGAGCGGTGGCATGCTACACTTAAAAGCATGCTCAGGTGTTATTGTGCTGACAACGGTATGGATTGGGATCTTGGATTGCCTTATGTGCTGTTTGCTGCTCGGGAGGTACCTGGTGAGAGCCTGGGATTTAGTCCAAACGAGCTGATTTTTGGACACCGTGTCAGGGGCCCCCTTAACATGCTGAAAGAAATTTGGGAGGGGACTGTGCAGCCTTGTCCATTATTAAAGTATGTGCTTGAAAGCCGTGAGCGCATGCTTAAGAGTCTGGAGATGGCAGGTAGAAATTTGACAGAATCACAAGCTTTGATGAAGGACAGGTATGATCGCAAAGTGAGGCTCCGGAAGTTCACTGTAGGACAAGAGGTATTAATTTTGTTGCCTTTGGTTGGTAACCCCCTCTCTGCGAAGTACACTGGACCTTATAAAATTGTAGAAAAAATTTCAGACTTAGATTACCTTGTTGCCACTCCAGACAGGAGGAAAAAGAACCAGTTATGTCACGTGAACCTTATTAAAGAGTATGTGAGGCGCCCCTCTGAGCCTCTCACTGTCCCTGTGTTGGCTTGTTGCGGCCGTGGTGGAGAAGGAGAGGGGGACAGTCAAGCTTCAGAGGAGGATAGCTGGGATCAACATGTTTCAGCGGATCAGTGGGCGGGGAACTCGAGCCTAAGGGCTGACGAGGCTATAGCTCATTTGCCTGAGCCGCAGTTTGATGCTATCCGTCAGTTGTTCGGTTCATACCCCACTGTATTTGCTGAACACCCAGGCCTCACTACTCAGGCTATGCATGATGTTGACGTGGGGGACCATCTACCCTTTAAGTCAATCCCGTACCGTGTGCCCCCCATAAAACTACCAGCTCTGAGGGATGAGTTGGAGTATATGCTCGGTAGAGGGTTGATAGAGAAAGGCACAGTTAAGTGGACTTCCCCTGTAACACTGCAGCCTAAGCCAGATGGCAAGGTACGCTTTTGTATTGATTTCCGTAGGTTAAACGGTTTGACTCCAACTAACCCATATCCTCTTCCTCGGGTTGATGATAGTGTTGACAAAATTGGTAATGCTCGTTTTTTGTCTAAAGTAGATTTAGTAAAAGGTTACTGGCAAGTACCTTTGTCCGAGCGTGCTAAAGAGGTATGTGGTTTTGTTGTGGACGGGAGTACCTACCGGTGCAATGTTATGCCTTACGGGCTTAAGAATGCACCAGCAACGTTTAACCTGATGAATGAAATTGTAAAGGACATTCCAAATTGCACCGTATATTTGGACGATGTAATCATTTATGATGACGACTTTGAGAGCCATTGTGAGCACCTTGAGACCTTGTTCCGGAAACTTAGTGAAGCAGGTCTGGTAGTAAATTTGGCAAAGTGTGACTTCGTAAAAGCCACTGTGCAGTACCTTGGGTTTGTAGTGGGAAGGGGACAGGTGTGCCCTCCTCAGAACAAGGTACAGGCTATCAATAAATTTCCGCACCCAACAACCAAGAAGCAGATTATGAGATTCTTGGGTATGATAGGCTACTACAGACGCTTCATAAAAGGTTACTCAACGGTGTTGGCACCTCTCACAGATTTGTTATCTAAAGACAAAAAGTTTTTGTGGGCACCTGAGTGTGAAAAGGCTTTCACTTTGGTGAAACATTTGCTATGTACTCACCCGATACTCAGGGCCCCAGACTTTAACAGGCCTTTTCAGCTGGCAACAGATGCTAGTGGTGTAGGGGCTGGTGCCGTCTTGCTACAGACAGACAATGAAGGTGTGGAACACCCAGTAAGTTTCTTTTCTAAGAAGTTCAATGCTGCACAAAAGAACTATTCTACAATAGAAAAGGAATTACTGGCGATTGTGCTGTCGCTCAGGCACTTCGAGGTGTATGTTCCAGCCTATGGCCCAGTCGTGGTTATCTACACTGATCATCACCCTTTGAGATTCCTGAATCAATTTCACAATCACAATATGAGACTGACCAGGTGGTCTTTGATGTTGCAGGAGTATAACCTGGACATCCGTCATATTGCTGGATGTGACAATGTGATCGCGGATTGTTTATCAAGGGTGGATGATCAGTCGTAGGCTATCACAGGTGTGTGGTTTGAGTGGAGGAAAATAGGCTGCCCTTATAGTGCAGCCGGGAAAAACATATTAAAATATAAAAATCATATAAAAAACTCTTTCTTTTGATATAGGTAATCGTATAAGTTTGTCATAGCCTATAGAGTTTGAGTAGTCCACAAACTATCAAACGGCTGAGCTGCTGTAAGCTCGCTCTGGGAGCATGATATTGTGTCTTTTTGCTATTGTTGGGAGGAGTTATAAAATGTGAATTTTTGGTTAATAATAAGATGCGTTTGGTGATAAACTCAGCTTTGTTTTAGTGCCATGCGGTCGCTGGGTCGCTGGGTGTGAGGGGCTTGATGGGGTTCTGTGTTTGTCAGATTTTAGCTCAGGGTTGAGCAAGTAAAATCTTGGGGGAGGTGTGACGCATGTCCAGTGTGAGCATGCTGTACAGAACGCCTAGTCATGCCCCACTCTCGCTAGGATCGTCAGGGCAGGAACTTTGGCTGTAGTCTATGTAGAGTTTCCTAACTTAGTTCATGTGAGCCGTTGTACTATAAGTAATATGAATATGTATTTTGTTTTCATCTGAGTCAACGAGTTCTATTTTATATCATTAGTTATAAGTATTGTGTGTAAAACTTATTTGTAATGATGGGAGAAGCGGCAGCCACAGTTGGGGGTCAGTGGGTGCGCCATGCGGGAGGTGGGCCTAACTCACTAGCACTCCCCCCCCCTCCCCCCTCCCCTCAGTGCTAGGAAAGCCTTTGTCTATCCCAGAGGAGAGAGAGAAATTACGTAATGATTGTCAGTGGGCGGTCCTTAGTAGTTCACGTTGGGCTCACTAGAGGGCCGAGTATAAAAAGGGAAGTCTAGCCATTTTTTGATCAGAACTCATTAGGCAGAGCGACTTCTCATTTCCCTTGCTAACTATATATATTCTTCTGACTGATGTGAACTTTCTCTACTACCTTACATTCTTATCTCCTCTTTTCCCTACCCTTTTTAACTTCCATGGTCCCGTTGGTGCAGAGCTAGTCAGCCAACGTATTATCGCTTGAGTTCTCATGAGATACATGCCTATTAGATAGCCTATTTTGGAAGGGTTAACTTAGAATAGGATTGATTTATGTTTGTTGCACTTGTCTATGCATTTCCCTGTGTGTTATTATTATTATTCCTGGTTTCTGCTAGTCTAGGTAATGCTAGACTGGGGTAAGGCTTTTCTGTGTTACGAGTTGTTGTTTGATGCAGTGGTTAAGCGATAAACCTGCATACTCGTTTCGGTTCAGTGAAGCCTAGGTTGTCTTCGCGGCTGACTGTGTTGAGTTAATAATTTACAGTGCGTGAGGGCAAGAGCCTAACCACCCTGTATTTTATTAACAGCTTGTTTTTACTTTGTCAAGGAGCCGGGAGAAAACCAGATACAAGGGATCTGGATTTCTCAAAGTGCACTTGTTAGTGTTAACGTAATACTTTAAACAGTTGTGAGGACTTCGCTAGGCTACGAGCCGTTTTTGCTCAGTCACTGCTACCTTTTGCCCACAGTACCCCAGCTAGACTTTACTCGATTAGTAGATACAGAATAGTATTGAAGCTTTCCTTATGTATGATATTGTTTATGCACTATTGATTTCATGTGTTGCAAGCTTGGCTACTTTAGTGATTAGTGGCCCACGAGCACAATCCGAGTAGGCTATTGCCGTTGCATTTGCGGAGTACTTCTTTTTAATGTTTGCCATTTACTATTGCATATTCTTTTAATTATTCTTATGCCAATTTAAACCTGTAATAGTATTTAATTGCCAGTGTTTTTCTTATTGAATTACTGTTCAAAATCCGATACGTACTTCTTACGAGCATCCGAGAAGCATCTAACTTTTTTCAGAAGATTCCTTGCTCGATGCTTAAGGACTATTAATTAACGTAACGTAATAGTGCCGATCCGAAGTAGAGGGTGGAGGACTTCTTAAGTTCTTAGTCAAGGGTGGATTACTTCGGCTTCGGCCAACACTATTCTTTGGTGTTGTTGTTTCTTACTTCTTTGTTTGATTGTTGACCAGACTAGAGAATTCCTGTCTCTTTATTAGTCTGTTGTTGAACACTAGTACCGAGTTCTTGTATACCCCGTTATAGCAGATTGAACTCTGGAGGGTATTGGTGTTTTTTGTTCGGCTGGCAGTACTCAGGGGTTGGGATCGTGTGTTTCCGTTGTGGCAGCGAGCCGTATTAGAGTCCTGATTGAGAGCCCTTGTGTACCCGAGTGCCAGGTCGTAACACACTGGTGCCAGCTCTTGAACCTTTATCATCTCCATCAGTGATGCCAATTCTTGATCCTCCTTCCTCAGTATTGGTGGTGCCAGCTTCCTTAACCATCTCCTCCGAAAGAATATATACAGGTCTTGATATTTTCTTGTTTGGGGTATCTCGATTTTGTTTATTCATTGCTCCATGTTTTGGCTTGGTTACTCTCGTCTCTAATATTGGTTCAGCAGATAATTGTGTCAGGGCTCTGGGTCTTGCAGTGAAGCCGGTAAATGAGACTGCATCACTTGTTTCACTCTCCTTACACAAAATGTCACTGTAGCTCGGTAATACAAGAGGAGAAACACTATTGTCTTGTTCATAATCATCGCTCTTTTCAAAATTCACATGGTCATTATTCGATAATTGTGACAAGGTAGGCGCAGATGGATTTCCTACAGTAGATAAAAGTTCATGTATCTCATCACTAAGGGTACAATTATTCACAGATTTCTTGTTGGCATCCTTAAAAGTTTGTCAACATTTTCAACTATGATACTGTCTCGCTTCACTGATTCCCACATGTCTTTTTGCTTCATTTGCTTCAGCATACCTTTAATTTCTAATAATTCCTCCTTGATAACGAACTGATCATCCAACATGCTAACACTGTTCAGTCTTGTATCCTTTATTCCCTGTACTTCACTTTTCAGTTCATCAATTTGATCAGTTAGCTTCGCAATATATCCACCAATTATTTCATAACCATATGACGGAGGAAATGCCTCATGGTTAGCTGTCACAAACCTTGGTAGTTCAATTGATTCGTCATCACATTTTTGAAACATATCTACAATATCTGCAAAGTTCTCTTTTAATTTATTTTCAGATCTTCTCCATATAATTTTCATTTTGGCAGCTTCAAACAAAATGTCTTTTGCACTTTTAATCAATGACTCATCATAGAACATGGTTCATGTACTTATTATGTCTTGTTTCGTCTTGGAATGTCTCACTGAAGCCACATAAGCCAACACAGAATTCTCAATGTACACAACGTCGCTCGCCATTTTGGAGTAATAAACAGTATGAAACGACTCACCAGTTGTCCATGTATTGATCCTTGAAGCTTCAAATCTGTTACCGCGGGTTTGTTTACATACCAATGACTCCACCACCGGGCGCTGGTTTGATTTCACTTTCCACACAAAGTCTGTTTTTACCTAGTCACACTAAATGTTTTTCCTGAAGCACATAGCTCTGCTCTGATAGATAGATAGATAGATAGATACATAGATAGATATATCGATATATAGTGTGAGTGAAAGAGTGAGAAAGAGCTGTCTTACTAAATAGACAGTGAATCTAGCAATCCCTACAAATTGGTTTGCAAACAATAATATAACATAAACTAATATTTCTTAAAGGTATATTTCACAAAGAGTTGTTTATATCGTAATTAATATCATGATATAACGGTAACCATAAACCTGGTGAAATAATTAACGTAACCATTCCTAGACGATACCCCCCCCCCCCATTTACTCCCTGTAGCTCCTACCGCTCCATCCCAGCAAATCTAACGACGCCATCTATGGGAAATAATATGCAACAGATTCAGGGTGGGGAGAGTGAGCGATCTTACTAATATCAGAGCGAAAAATCCCAGCGAAATTACCATTAGGTGGCCCAGTCGGAAAGGTGACTGACTGTACCTCGAAGACGAAGGATTTCTCACTGACAAACAGTTTGGTTTCAGACCTCACAGATCCACTCAGAAAGCACTTAACATAATCACCAACTACATTCACATTAACAAACACTGCAGAGACAGAAACAAAACAACACTATCACAAAAGACATAACACGCGCATTTTTTATTTTTTTAAGAGACAATGAACGGAGGAAGGAAAAACACAGATAAAACAAAAAGGTCCATGTGCCTAAAGGCATCCTCCATTTATAAAATGTTTGTAACAACTGGATTTAAACATTTGTAGATTGTAAGTTTGTGGAAAGCAATTCGAGGGAAGTGAATTCCAAAGAGTAGTAGTTATAGGGATAAATGAATTTTGATAAGCAGAAGTTCTGCATTGTGGAGGAGAAAGTGTAAATTCATGGGCGCTCTCAGCTGCCCTAGTTCTACGGGGAAAGATATGGAGAGGCGGCACAATTGAAGCAAGTTCCTCGGAACAATTGCTGTGAAAATATCTGTAGAATAATGCAAGGTATGCAACGTTTCTTCGTATGCATAATGTAGGAAGGTCCTGTGTGATTGCAGGGTTATAGATTAATCTAATAGCTTTATTTTGAATTTTGTCCAACTGCCTCAATGCAACCACTCCACTTCCACTCCACAGAGGTGAACAGTAATCCATCTGAGAACGCACATGACTTTTATATATTACGGCCAACTGCTCGTCAGTGAAGAATTCTCGAACTCTGTACAGGAGTCCCAGTTTCTTAGAGGCATTCTTAGCAATGCTTCTAACATAATGTGTCCAGCTCAAGTTAGTAGTTAATGTTACACCGAGAATGTCAATACTAGGGGAAGTGGGAATATTTACATCATTAAAACATATATGGGAGTCAGTGAGATTCTGTCGGTTAGAAAATTTAATGTACTTGGTTTTCTGTGCATTAAAGGAAACTAGATTCTTTTGTCCCCATTCTTCAATTCTAGAAAGGTCCTGGTTCAGAGAAATTGCAGGGCTTATTTTTGAATTTATAAGATCGGGTTGGGTGAAAGAATTGGTAAATGTGAAGGAACTGTGGAGTGTTGAGTCATCTGCGTAGGAATGTATTGGATTATGAGTGGTAGATATGAGATCATTGATATGAATGAGGAACAGAGTTGGGGCCAAAACTGATCCCTGGGGAACACCAGCATTTATTGAGTGAAATTGAGAATAAAGGCCATCTACCATTACACTTATTTTTCTGTTATGAAGATAAGAAGAAATTAGTGGAACTAATGATGCAAGGCCGTAGTGTGACATCTTCGACAATAAGGATTGATGCCAGACTCTATCAAATGCCTTTGATATATCCAGTGCTATTGTATGTGTTTCACCATGTTGGTCTGTAGCTTGGTTGATTTGATGCGTAAGAAGGCAAAGAATGTCTGCAGTTGATCGACATCGTCTAAAACACTGTGTGGCACGTAGGCCTGAAGTACAAAATCTGCGAGAATTTCAATTTCCCTTTACCAACTAAAAAGCTTCTTTGCAACTTTTGGATAACCGATCAGCCCAAAATTAAATGTTCAAATCTCTATTCAGACTCATTTCCACTCCATGCAGACGTACCTCAGGGCTCCGTGCTCGCACCTACACTGTACATTCTCTACACTAATGACATGCCAGATCCCATCAATAATGACTCTCACAATTACCTACGCTGACGACGTGACACAACTTGTTAGGGCAAATACCAAGACGGTTTGACAAACAAAGCCAAGAGAGAGCTTTACCGAGTAGCACAATGGGAACAAAAATGGCGGATTCAGGTTCATCCTCAAAAATCCTTTATCACCTACATTTCCACTGGTTACCTCCGTCCTAGACCACTATTTCTCAACTCCCGCTCACCTCCTCCCGATCGTATCCCAGTAACTGTCTCACCCACTAACAAAGTACTCGGTCTAACCTTTGACAGAAAACTAAACTTTCATCGTCATGCAAATCAAACTATCCCCATTGCTTCAACATCCCTTCAATCAATTTTCCGTTTTCGAAATGCCTCCATCAAAACTAAAATGCATTTGTATAAAGCCCTAATTAGTCCACTCCTTTGCTATGCCGCACTGACCACCACTCTTTTGGCAAATTCCCACAAAATTAAACTCCAAAATATAGCACTGAGGTGGATCCATGGAACTCAGTGGTATGAGTTACAAACATCGGAACACCTACATGAAGTCTCCCGCACCCCTCCACTTAATGTTTATTTTAACTTTCTGACAAATAAACAACTTGAAAAACTTGAGACTTTTAATCACTTTGTCCAAATGTTTAATAATATTACTCAACCCATCCGTCCCTGGTCAAACCCCTTACACCCCATTAATAGAGAGGCCCCTATTCACTTAAAATATCTTTGACACACCACAAACTCACACTAAATGTTTCACCATTCTTTTAATCACCCACCAGCCAAAATGTCTCAAAAATTACAAATTACACAATATAAAGTAAGCGCTTCACAAAACAGTGCAACCACCTACTAACTCGGCAGTTGACAGCTATGCCTTGCTGCCCCCCTTTAGACCCTTACCATCCAAAATTGTCAGGCCACCTTTTAGACCATTTCCATCCAAAATTGCCATCTGTTTTGCACCATTTACCACCCTAAATTAATACTCCTTACGCCTTTACCACACAAAATTTAGTCTCCACCCCTTCTTGCATGCCCTACTGAAGCTCTCCCAAAATTAACTCTTAATAATATCGACAGTCACCAAACCCTCCTCCCCTCCACCAACCCAAATTGCAAAACTCATGCACGTTGGTCAAGCCCCGACACTCTTTATCCTCCTACTTTAACACTTTCTCTCTTACTACACCAATAAAAACTTCCCTTCTTTCACTTTCACCCACCTGTTCTATATTCTTTCATTCATTCATCCACAGCAGATCCTTAACAGCCTGCAATCTGATCATGACACTCACTGGACACACATTGTACACTCAGTAGAACAACACAGAAAGCCTAAGCCCGGGGAATTCTGGCTTAAAAGGTAATAACACTCCCAGAACATTCTCCCTCACTGTAAATGACAACAAAATTACTGATCCCAGTGCTATCACAGATACATTTTAAACAGACATGGCAACAAGTATACCACCCACACCCCCTTGAAAGGCCTGCCAGACAACACATCCGCAATATAGAACAACATCTCACTACCATCCCCAACAACATCTCTCATAACACACACATTAACTTAAACACACTTGACCCTCAAAATATACTCACTGCTCCCATTATACTCATCCCCAAGAAAAACTAAGACAAAACTAATCCACTAAACTACAGACCCATTAGTCTACTTGAGACTCTTGGGAAGACTTTAGAACGTATCATAAACCACCGACTCAGACTCCTCACACACTTGCAATTTGGTTTTAGAAAACATAGATCGACACAGGAAGCACTAAACATTATTACAAACTACATTCACATAAATAAACAGAACAGACGGAAAAACAAGACAGCTTTAAATACCAAGGACATAAAACGAGCATTTGACACTGACACGAAGGCTTGAAGTACAAAATCTGCGAAAATATCAACTTCCCAGTTTCTCAACTTAACTCAGTTTCTGAGTTATTAATATAACTCAGAAACTTCTTTGCAATTTTTTGGATAATAGAACAGCCAAAATTAAATGTTCTAATCTCTATTCAGATTCATTTGCACTCAACACAGGCGTACCTCAAGGCTCAGTGCTCGCTCCTACCCTCTAGATCCTATATACAAATTACTTTCCCAATCCCATTTACAATGACTCTCTCACAGTAATGTACGCAGACGACGTGACTCAATTAATAAGAGCAGACAGACTAGACACATTGACAAACAGCACAAAGAGAACTTGACAAAGTAGCTCAATGGGAACAAAAATGGCGGATTCAGGCTCATCCTCACAAATCCTACATTACCTATTTTACCAAAGGTCCAAGACCCCTATTCCTTAACTCCCGAGCACCTTTCCCTAACCGCACACAAATAAATGTCTCTCTCACTAACAAAGTACTCGGCCTCACATTTGACAAATTCCTCCGCTTCCATCAAGCTAAAATTTCCACTGCCATCGCATCAAAATCCCTCCAAACCATCTTTAGATTCCGAAATGCCTCAATTAAAACCAAGCTTCACTTATTTAAAGCCCTAATAAGACCTCCTGTGTGCTACGCCCCACTCAGCATCTCTCTTTCGGCCCCTACTAACCAACTAAAATACCAAAACATTCAAAATACAGCACTGAGATGGATTTTCGGGACTCAGTGGTTTGAATTCCATACGGCACAACATCTTCACGATCTAGCCCGCATACATACATACAAGCCTCTTAATACATATTGGAATCATTTAGCAGGAAAACAGCTTATTAAACGAGACCTTTCACGATAACTTCACCCAAATTTGCAATAGAATTTTACCCTCCCCCCTCCCCCGACCCTTGTCAAACCTCCTTCACCCTGACAACAGAGAGGCACCCATTCCTAGATTCACTTACAATAATCTTAATAAATAAAGGTCAATGTTTGTCTGTTTGTCAGTTACCCGACCTTTGTTACTAAACTCCTCCCACAGTTTTGGTGCCAGGTGGGAGTGTGGGGCACCGTTGGAAAGCCCAGGCTTTGGAGATGGTTTTCGGCGAGTTTAGTGGAAATCAGAGACACTTTTGTTTAATAAAATTTTCGGCAGAACTTATGTATTATACGGGACCAAAAAAAATGCGAAAAATGGCCGTTTGGGGCAGAAGGAGGCCTCCGATCGAAAAGGTGTATGGAACGAAAGTTGTTCGCAGCTCCCCAAAATGGGGGTACGGATGAGGTCAGATCCAAAATCGGAGGTCATTTAGCGGCCGAAATCGAGGTCGCCGTTTAATGAGGCACAGGGAGGTCGAGGCCGGTGATTATGGTAGTAGTAGTATTGTGATGATTGTGGTAGTAGTGATTGATGATGGTGATTATGGTAGTAGAATTTAAACCCGGGCAACGCCGGGTACCCCTCCTAGTTATATATATAACTTCACAGACCCACCCACAAATTTCGCATATTAACAACAACCCTTAGCCAATTATAATTATGTAAACTACAAGACAACACCCATTTAACGTCAACTTCAAAATAAATAACAGTACAGCCACCTTACAAGTTCTGCCATTGACAGTTCTTTACCCAGCATTACCCCCCTTTTTTTGTTTTACTCTATGTCACCCAAAATCCCCTCCCCCCCCCCCCCCCTTTCTATACCATTTTCGCATTATTACCACCCTAAATTATTAAAACCAAAATTCTCCAGTAGACTTCCTCCTACCCATAAGCAAGCACTTTCGATTTTATACCATCCAATATTATTTTACTCTCACCATCCCCAGCCCCCTTCTTGGCAAGCCATATTGAATCTCAGTGAAGTAACTGTTCTAACTAAAACAACTCAACCCCAACCCAATTACTCAACTCACGCACGTTGGGGCAAGCCCCGACAACCTATTCATCTCACTATTACCACGGTCTCTCCTATTTACCCAATAAAAACTTCCCTTCTTTCACCTTCACCCACCTTTTCTATATTCATTCATTCATTCCTAAGCAGAGGACAAACATAGGGCGGGATACATTGGCACTCTCTTAGCAGAAACGCCCCACTTACCCACCTTGGCACCCATGGGGAGATAACAACTGAGATTGCTCCTGACCTCCAGAACCCGAGCCCTACTGAATACAAGACGAGCGGGATCAAGTACACTGCCCACCAGAGAAAGTATAAGGGAGATAGGAATCTTCCTATGCCTCCCATTAAAATAAACTATACCAAAGATAGCGAGTCTGGCATCGATTTTGAGGCTGCGACCAACGCCATCTAGTGTATGGACGCGGTACTAATATTGGTGAACAAAATCTAGGTGATTTTTCTTCATACTTCACACAGATACTGTATTCAATAGTGATAATTTACTTTAGGCTAAGAAATCCTCAATACTGTACACACTTTACTAATGTCAGAATCGCCACTGGTATTTAATATACCAAATGATAGTACCGTATCATTGTTTATTCGTTATGATAATATTTACCAACTTAATGGTTTCATTACCTCTACTATAATAAGTATATTACTCTATCATAATATATACGATACTAGGCCTCTAGTCTGGTCGAAACTACATTTTCGCAGTTAGCCTATATACTATGATTATCAAGCGTTGCTCAGGTTGATTCTACGCATTTGAATATGGCATTTACAGACATTTGAATATGGCATTTACAGACATTTGAATATGGCATTTACAGACATTTTCTATTCATAAATGACTAAGAGGAATGAACACATTAAAATCAATTATAAATGTTTATTCGCTATCAGGACATTCAAAATTAACTGCGAAAACGTAATTTCGGGCTGACAAAGTATGTATTGTAGTGACCATGCAATGACTGCATTAATATGCTATAGGCCTATATTGCGTTTAACACATCATTAAAAGTAGTTTCATGTCGGATCCCTATTATAACATCGTTAAGGATAATAACACATAACACATAATTATTGTTCTGTTTATTTAGATTAGTTTATGGATATATGATGTATGAACTCCTCAGCTGAACACTGGCACAAATCCACAAGTTACACCGATCTGTGGATAACAAAAATAAAGTATTAGGTAAACATGGATAATGTTAATACAGAACAGTGAGATATAAGAAAAATTACTTATCCAGATATACGCTACCCTGGTTATTTCACGATTAACCTAATGTTTACATTGCCTGCCTTCAGCTAAATCTACCTTTCACTTGCTGTAGGGAAACTATAATTATTGGGTCGTTTCTTTCCTCATATATACATCTAAGAGAGTGCCTTGGTTTTCGGAGAGACATAAGGACCAGCATTAATCCCTCTTTCAGGAGAGATACAGAAAATATTAACTTATCATCAACATCAGCCCTTCTTCCGTGAGTCCGAGTGGCGTCTGCTGAAATGAATGGTTCTTATTTGTCAACATTATTGTATTCGTTTCCCAACATAATTTATCAATATTATTACAATAGTTATCTTAATTGGGAATCCAAACTTATGTGTGTGCATTTCAAGCTCAAACGTTATGCATTGCCGAATTATATAGCGAAGCTGATGACATGCAGATGATGCAGATCGACACTAACGCCATCAAGTGTATGGACGCGGCGTGAGCTCTACAACAACGACAACGACAACAACAACGAAAGGTTTGTAGTTGTCCTACACTTGGCAGGCCCAGGTATCACTATTCTTGCTCGGTTATCTCTCATGATTCTAAGCTCGTTGCTGCCCACCTTCGGCAGGCGCAGGCGCACATCCGTGAAGAGCTCTATTACTAAGCTCCTACATTTGTTGCTAATTACTGCGTTACACAATCTTGCAAGCATATGGTGGAACAATGTGAAATGTGGAACGATGTCGTATATTCAGTGACCTTTACAAAAAGCCAATTACTTCTGTCAAGATGACTAGAAACATTGTTAAATGATAAGGCTGAAGAGTTTACCTTTCAAGAACAAAAATGGCGACCTTAAGTGTACCAGAGTGATAAGTGGCAGTGCTTTCAATTGAAATATCATTGACCTGCAGGATTTACTGACTACGAGTGATATATCCTATGGACGGAGGTAATATATGAAGTGCATTATTGATCAATTATCTGATTATTAAAATGTTTATATTATTTTAAATTTGAAGGAGTCCCTGCGCTTATTCACGAAAGACTTCTCATTTTCCATGATTATGTTGATGCATACTTGCTGAACGGTATTTTTTGGGACACCATAATATATCGTGAACCAAAATGGCATCGGAAATAATAATTAATAGCCTCTTGTGCTTTATTAACTCATCTAAAGAGGACTATGATAACATAAGTGTGATATTTGATGTAATATATTCCTTCTACTCTCATGATGCCATAAAGGAATCGAAATTGATTTTGTGTAACCTTTTGAAGAAAGACATTACGTTGAGAAGGGAACCTGAAAAGAAAAATAAAGACTTGAACGATCTTCTTGAATTCCACGGTGAACTCCTCAGCTCGAGCCTAAAAGTAAAGTTTGTATCTGACTCTTATAAAACTGTGCCACCTTTGTGATTGCAACTATTTGCACTAATTCTAACACATCTCAATTAATACATTGCCAAAATCAATGAAATCTTGCCAAAAATGTTAGATATTAAGACAGAAGTGCTGAATACTGCTGATACTGTCAGAAGTATGAAAATTGACCTTAACGATCTGAAAATGAAATTCGGTAATGCTATCGTTGGCATGGAAGAAGCCTTGAAGGATGCGGCGAACTTCACTTGATTTGAATCCAGTTGCAGTTCGAAGTGAACCAGAATTAACTTAAGTGCCCGAGGGTATGCAGAAGCTGCAGAAAACACTATAACACTGGCCCGAGTTCCGGAGGCCAACGGAACCAGTGCTTCGAGACCCCACACTGGTTCATCAGGAGGCGTAGCTGCCGGGAGTCACAGCATCTCTACGTTGGGACAGGATGATCCAGAGTGCTGTGATGATGCTGGTATAGGTCGTTGCACACTGACACGAAAGCCCCTCCAGGCGAGTTCCCGACTCAAAATTTCAGCCTGATACGGCGAATCGGCAACATAATCGTGGATATCGGGAATTAGTTGTGGGTGACTCTCACGGTCCAAGCGACGTATCGGGGGTAGATACAAGAATTTGAGCTGTTCAAAAATTTGTGGGAATCCCCCGGCAACTGTAAAAATCGTCTGAGTCTGGTCTCCGTCACCAATTCGCCTTATCACAATCGGGTGGTCCGTATCAAAGACGTATGGTCTGTATCAAAACCGTATGGCCCTTATCAACGTCGTCTGGTGTGTAAGCCTGCTGTGCGGACCGAATGTAGGAAAAAAAGGCACCGGAAAAAAAGGCACAGGACAAAAAAGGCACCGGAAAAAAAGGCACTGGGAAAAAAAGTCACAAGGAAAAATGGCACATTCTTAGGGGTATGCAAAAATGACATATGAAAATTTATCACAATGTTTAATAAGGCAAATATATTTTCCAGGATTTATTCCTAAATGATGTGTTATTCAAGAATTACATAATTCTAATATATTAGTTATATATTTATTGTAGGCCTACTTTCTATTTAACCTAACCTGACCTGATGTGAGACCTTACTTGGACTACGCTGTTCAGTTTTGGTGTCCTTATTATATAATGGATAGTGACTCTTTGGAGGCAGTCCAACGAAGAATGACGAAAATAATCCACATTGTTAGAAATTTATCATAGGCCTATGAGAAGAGTCTGAGAACCCTTGGCTTGCATTTATTAGAAAGACGAAGATGTAGAGGAGATAATTATGATCTTAGGTGTTTAAGTGGATGAAAGGTATCAATGAGGGAGATAGAAATAAGGTATTAAGGCTTATTAACAGCGAGATAACCCGTTCGAATGGCTTCAAATTGGATAAGTTCCGCTTTAGAAAATATATAGGTAAGCACTGGTTTGGGAACAGAGTTTAGGAAGTGTGTGGTTAGCTCAGGAACGGTAGAAAATTTTAAGTGCAAAGTTGATAGTCATATGAATTATATGGGTTGGGTGTGAATGGGATCTGCCTCGTGTGGACCGGTCGGCCTTATGCAGAATTCCGGTTTCCTAAGTTCTAACCTAACCTAGCCTATGGTGAGTACACTACCAGATATATATACTTACATTATGCAATATTGCATATTGCATCGAAACACATTTTATTGATCTATTACTTCTTAATACAACATTTTGTTTCATGTGCCATTTTTTCCTAGTCCGTAACTTGTGACATTTTTTCCAGTGCCTTTTTTTCCTGTGCCTTTTTTTCCCGAGTACCATGCGGACGGTATCCCTTCCGTGCAGAAAATTGGCAACGGTCGAGTTGGCAACCGAGCGTCTAGCCTCAATCCGGTTGCACGTCTCACGGCGTCGATACGGTGTCCATACGATTCTTCTGAGTTGTATCGCAGTCTTTGGGGTCGTATCTTTTCCGTGGACTAGTCATGTACCCTTCGCACGACTTTTCCTATCTTCTTCGTAGCATTCGTTTCTCCACCGTATCTGCATCGCTAGAGTCTTATCAAGTCGTGCGGAAGAGATATGGTAGAGATACGGTAGAGATACGACTCTAAGGATGCCAGCCATTTTCGCCGCGATCTCAAGTCAATTCGGCATGACACAGGATTTGTATGTGTCGTAGGTGTTCGTGCCAGTCTTGAAGGGGCTGTCATGTCAGTGTGCAACGACCTTAAGGAGCCCCATGGACGAAGAGGGAGGGTACGTCGGATGACAGCCAGAGTACTACACAGCAGCCCGGTACCCAAGGTCACTAGCCCTCTCACGGGGGCTATCTCCAAACGTGTACAACCTCCACTAATACCGCTTGCTATTGAGTCGGAAGGACATGAACCGACTCAAGGCGATTGGATCCAAGTGAAGTCAAATAATAGAAGAAAGAAAGAAAATCAGTATGTAAAGAAGGACTCATTTAGAGGTGTAACTGGCTCCAGAGTAGTTCATTTAAGGCAGCTATTAGATATGTAGATTTATTCTTTGGAAGAGTAGACAAGGCAGCAACAATGAAAAGCATAACAGAATATATCACTGACATTTTTAAAGTTGAGATTTTCTCCATTACAGAAGTAGAGATTAGGTCAGAAAATGTAATGCCTTTAAGCTGAATTTAAAATTATCTGATAGGGATAAACTATTTCAACCTGACTTGTGGCCTGAGGATATTATAATAGATACATTTTACAACAGATCTAGAGGAATATCTGACCAAATTACCTCAAAGTAATTGCGAACACCACATCTTTTTTTGTGTTAGTACCCCCAAGATTTAGCGTTCGTGTTTAGTGTTCTGTTTGTATTGTTAGGGATCACTCTTTTTAAGCCTCGCTTGTTTTTTCTTTTAACATCGATTTTCTTTTTAAATCGTGCGCATTTTAGTGAACATAGTATTTATGTTGTTTTTTGGTTTTTGTTTTCTTCGGCATCTTTTAATGTTCTTTTAAGGTGGCTCAGTGTGTTTAGGGTTGTTGTATTAATGATTTGTATTATTTATTGCTTCGTAAATTTGGCGTTCTTAAGCGTTTACTTACTCTTTCTTAATTTAGTCATACACTATTGCTCATCCGGATTTGAGTGTGTGTTCTTACAATTGTTGTTCATTTGTAAAAAACATTGATGTTATTCGAGATTTAACAACAAACAACTATGATTTCATTTTTCTACAAGAGACGTTCCTAATAGATGACAAATTATGGATGTTAGATTATATAGATGAAAAATATGATAGTATAGGAACACCTGCATCGTTTTCCGAGAAAGCCAAAATAGCTATGGCAGGTAATATACAAGACAGATTCTATGTTTGATGTTAAAGATGTTACCTTCCAGGATCATTTGATCTCGTTATGCATAAATTATAATGGTATGGATATTAAGTTGGTTAATGTATAATTATTTGAATAGTGATAACTGGGAGGCAGTTACTCTTCAGAAATATCTCGAGACATTATCTTGCTTGGAGTCCATTATCACTGAAAATTATTACGATATCATATATTTTGTGGGAGACTTTAATGCTGACCCTTACTCAGGACGAGCCTGGCGTACCTTAACTACTTTTATGCAGAACAATGTATTAAACTGTTTTGATGTTGATAAAATAGGCAGGGACACTTATACTTTTTTTAGGATACGGTCATTCATATGGTAGATGGTTGGATCATGTTGTTAGGAGAGTACATGAAAATGTCAAGGTAAACAATGTTGAAGTTTTATTAGATAAGTTTGGCTCCGATAATTGTCCTTTATCTTTTGACCTATCATTTCAGCATAATCTAAGGCCATGCATAGGTAATGTTGGAGTAGCGTCTGTTGTTGAGGATATACAATACTGTATGTGGATAAACTGGAATAAACTTAAAGTAGACGATATTGACAATATTGCATGTGGGGTAGATGATATTTTACACAACTTTAACCAGCACCCCGCTTTTCTATGTTGTAAATAATACAAATAATAAGAATAATAGGTTTATTTAATGTCATTTTTACAATTACAACCATAGAGTTGAAAATATACAGTGAGTAAAACATACATACAAAGTGTCATTACACATAAAATACACATACAAATATTAAGAACAATTTGCCGGAATAATGATCATGTATTGGCAAAATATAATATAATTTCAAAACACTGACTACCTACTTCCTCAAATAATTTTTTATATACCTGGTCATCTGTGGAATGGCACTGTTTTGGTGTCTCTTAGTGTTACATTTGTCTTCAACTAGAAAGTTTCTTGCTCGTAATTTGTGTGTGTAAGTGTTGGTGTTGTCCGGTGGAAGTATATTTATATGCTGTTTATCGTGCAACAACTTAAGGCTGTCTTCTCCAAACTTCTTTCTTCGTCTCTCTTCCAATGATTCCAAATTTAATAACTCCAAAGCAGACTCGTAATTTATATTACTAGGTCCTAATGAAATTATACAGAATATTTTTTGTATTCTCTCAATAAAATTGACTTCTGCGTGTGTGAGTGACGAACACCAAACCGTCGATACATATTCAAGTACAGGCCTAATATAACAACAATAATAATTCTTTAAATCAGACAAATTAGCCTTAAAAAGTTTCAATTTACTAACTGCAAAAATTTGTTTACTTGCACACGAGACAATATACTTGGTGTTCGCCTTCCACTGAAGGTTACTCGAAATAATAACACCCAACAGCTTCATCTCATTAACAAATGGAACAGATTCATTACCTAAACTAACAGCATTTACATTTGTCTTAATTTTCTGAAAGTCCACTAACATTAATTTCGACTTTAGGCCGCGTCATACAGAGGTCGACCGCGACCCGACAGTAACCCGAAGGCAATGACTTGCACTTTTCACCCGAATTCACCCGAAGTCCCCGAATGAGACTCGTACCCCGACTATGACTAGAAAGCAATTCGAATGCTACCCGAGGGACTCGAATGCGTCTCGAATACGAGTCGATGTTATCCCGTATATTACTCGAAACTAACCAGAAATTGAACGGAATTGAATCGACCATGAGTCGAAAGCTAATCGACGGTGACCCGAGTAGCCGATACCAACCCGAGTTAAAACCGAATCACACCCGAAGTAACCCGACTTAAAACCGAACCCCACCCGAAGTCAGGAACCCAACCGGAATGAAACCAGAATGTAAGTCGAACGTGACTAGAATAAGTCGATTATGACACGATTATGAGATTATGCATCACCCCACTATATAAAGAGAGGGTGTGCTCACACAAACTTCATTCGTACAGTGCACCCAACACAGCAACATGTCACAGGAAAGCAACCTCCCATCACGACCAGAAGAGATGGATGATGAGGCATTGGAGTTGGCAATCTTAAGGCAGGAGATAGTTAATGCCAACCTCAGATATCAGATTACTGCCCGCGCCATCAGGGACAAAGAACATGAACCCCAACGTGCTCAACCTCGACGGCCAAGGAAACCCCGAAGCTGCAGCGTCAAGCCATGGGTGGCACAGCGAGAGACACACGGACACTACCACCAGTTGCTGAAGAAACTCCAGGAAACTGACGTGGTTACCTATAAATACTTTCTGCGTATGGACGAGGAGCTGTTTAATATGATTGTCGAACGTGTCACACCCAGGATCAAGAAAGGACCAACTGGAAGAAGCCCCTGGAGCCCGGACTGCGAGTTGCCATGACACTACGCTTTTTGGCCACTGGTGAGGCCTATAAGAGCATGGCACTGAACTTCCGTGTAGGTGCCAACACGATATCACTGGCAGTGCGGGAGACGTGTGAGGCAATCATACAGGAATACATGGAGGAGCAAATAGTGTGCCCATCAACACCTGAAGGTTGGAAGGAGGTCACCAAGGGCTTCAAGGATAGGTGGGACTTCGGACACACCATTGGGGCAATTGATGGGAAGCACATTGCCATACAGCCTCCAAGCAACTGCGGATCCTTGTACTACAATTACAAGCACTACCACTCCATTGTGCTCCTGGCAATAGTCGATCACCTGGGAAAATTTATGTACGTTGACGTTGGAGCGAACGGGTCAGCATCTGATGGTGGTATATTCCAGGTGACTGACATCCGGAAGGCCCTGGAGGACGGAGCAGCAGGATTGCCACCACCCGAGCCATTCCCAGGGGAGGACCAGCCAGTGCCCTACTTTCTGGTTGGTGATGACGCATTCCCAATGAGGGAGTGGTTGCAGAAGCCACACCCACACCGAGGGCTCGATGATGACAAGAGAAACTACAACTACAGACTGTCTAGGGCCAGGAGACAGGTAGAGAATGCCTTCGGTATGCTAGCCAACCGCTTCAGGTGCCTACTGACTACCATCAACGTACACCCCAGTACTGTGGAGAAGGTAGTCCTGGTTTCATGCATACTCCACAATATGCTAATCGACCGACGTGAGCCCCAACCAGAAGCCGGACTTCGTCGCCCTGAAATACCCCAAAGTGACTGGGCGAGGGACCCCTTCGATGGCTTGGAGCCACTTCGGCGCCAGAGAGGACCAGCCGCTGCCAAAGTGACGAGGGACTACCTGACCCAGTACTACAACCGCCCTGAACAGCGCCTTGCCTGGCAGGACGAGTAAAAAGGTACGTTTCCACTATATGCAGGTCCATAATATCCCACACCCATTTTATAAGTGTTGCACAATGTTGCAGTGTGATTGCCGTAGGTGTCCCAATACTGTCATTGCAATGACACAAATCAAACTCCATTCGATGCCGTATTATAAAAGTGTCAAAGTCTTTGATAAATATATTGTATACAAACCCGAAAGTGAATCACAGCACTAAATATCCTGACCTGTTATAAAGTTGTAATACTATATATATATATATATATATCCTTGAAACATAAGTTCATTAAGATATAGCCCCTAATTTATTATTATTATATTTGGTCAAAGTCTCTAATTACAATGACAAAAGAAATTGTTTCCTTATTTTGGACTGCATGTCCACGTCACTTTATATGTTCAATTTTTATATTATTTTCTGATTAATATTCACGAACATGTTGCTCAAGGATGTTGATTTGGTTAAAGTAATAACATGTTAGTCAATATAATTTATATCATATTGGGATGTGTTAAATTTCTCAGGTTTTTTCTTATTTTTTCATGTTCATCTTGGATGTTGATTTGTTTAAAGTAATAACATGTTAACATGGTCAAAAAATGTCAATGTCAATTTAATATATATCATATTGGGATGTGATACATTTCTCTGTGTTTGTTCGGATTTTTTCAATTTAATTTTCTTTTATATCCTATTGCCATGTGATCTACTCGATCATATATTTTATCTTTATATTCCCTTTAATTATTATTAAGCAAGCAAATTATCGTTAGGAACAAGTAAAACATAGAAAATAAATGTTAGGAGCAAGCAAAACACAAGTCAAACATAGAAAATACATTTTTATTATAATTAATGAGGTACAGAGGTAGAGGTATAGGTATATCAATGAGGTAGATCCAGCATGGTCTCCAAGAAGGCAGGGTTCAGGGGTGATGCTTGAACGGGCGTGGCACCAGGACGTGAAGGCCCATAGGCCTTCCACTGAGTGGGTGTGTCTGGCTGCTGGATTCGCGAATGCTGCATTTTTGTCCCTATATGGTGGTAGGACGTGCTAGTGCTAGGGCCATTGAGAGTTTCGTAGTATTGTTGACGTTGGGGATGATGTTGGGGAGGGTTTGGGGACTGGGGGTGGGAGAGGGGTCCGAAGTGTGGGAGGGGTCCTAGGCCCTGGTTGTGGGAAATCATGGCATTGGACAATCTTAGCACGTCCAGCTGGAAGGCCTGAATCAGTGGTAAGGGAAGGTCACGCATGTTTGCCTATAGTGTTTTGAAGTAGGGCTTGAGAGTCGACTCTGCGGGGGTGTCCACCTGGTGGCTCCTCTGCCACACACGGTAGAGGATGTCCAGCTCTTTCTCACCTTCACGAAGCTGTGTGAGAAAAATAAATGTATTATAGAATGAATCAGACAATACTTCATAAACATTAATGCAATGTACCCTAATTACAATAATGCGTGGCAAAATAACCTCTTCATCATTAATATTGCCTAATAAACGTTACTGCATTGATATCAATTATGTGACAAACTACCGATATATGATACATCTAAATGTATAATAGAATTATTGTATAAAACATTTTCATTTTATATATACTAAAACATTTACATAATTGCGAATGTACAATTAAATGTGTTCAATACTATAATGGGTGACAGTCAGTGAGTGGCTGAGTGAAGGCACAGAGGGTTGGGTTTTTGGTGTTGCATGTGGGTGTATGTGTTTACGAGTGAAGAGATTTAATTATGATGGCATGTTAACATTGGATACATAATAATGATATTTACCGTGTCATACAGGTCGGGTGCCCCCCGACCTGTATGACACGGTAAATATCATAAATACCAGGCTGGCGCCTGGCTGGTGGTGGCACCGGACCCAGATGACCCGGGAGTTGGCACCACGGCTGAGCTCCCGGTCGCGGTTTCCTGGGTAGCAGTGGTTTGGGTTGGATTTGGAGTTGACTCTGGCCCGTCCTCCCCTTCCTGCAACGGTTCGACGTCGTCAGCCATCTCCTCCTCCACAATCGTTGTCTTGTAGAGCTGTGGAATGTATCAGGTTATTAGTTTATGACAGTGTTGAACATCAATTTATAAAGTAAATCATTATTTAGCAACACTCATATATATATATATATAAAATATATATATATATATATATATATATAATATAATATCAATGGTTATTTAATTTGGTCACTTTTACATAGCAAGACATATTCACATAAATATATATATATAATATATATATATATAGATATCATATATATTTAAAATATATATATATAATATATATATATATTATATATATATATAATATAATATCAATGGTTATTTAATTTTGTCACTTTTACATAGCAATAAATATTCACAATAATCTGGGGGCAGCTTATTATTTATACATAGAAAAAATTAAAATAAGTATTATACATGTTAGACAATATTAAACCTTGTCTAGCGGGGGGGTCTGTGGCCGTTTTGGGCCTTTTCAGGCCATTCTGACTGCTATATCAACCATCAGCATGAAAGGAACTGTATTGTGCCGAAAACTAGGCGGAAATCGCTACACAATGACACCACATACAGCTACGTAGCACTCGTGGAGCCCTGACAGTGTTACCTCAAAGATCGAAGTTTAGCTGATTGTGCTACATTGTTCACTTTTCGCTAACTATTGGTCACACTGTCATCCACCCGTGCGGTGGGGGAACTGGAGTTAGTGTGGGCCTGGAGGCCACAGATGTCGGACGTATGGTTCATTACTGTTCCACCCATTTTCACTCGATCTTCACCCATTTTTCACCCGTTTTCTCCCAGTTTCTTTCATTCGATTTTATTCTATTTACAACATCCAACAATAATGGTGAAACATTTATGTCACTTATGTTTATTAAATCTTATGTTGAACAGCACCAAGATATTTATTTATACCTTTAACATTTATTTGTTATTAGAAATAAAATTGCAATAGACTTGATAAACGTACCTTGCTCTTTCTGGTGGGCAACTTAACAAGATGGGGTTTGAGGAACACGAAGTGGGTCTTGATCCAGGCGTCTCTCTCCGTCAGCTGGACCGCACCTGAACCAGACACAGGAAGCTTGTCAAGCTTCCCGTACCTGGTCCTCATCCCTTCCATCCATTTGTTGAGTGCTTCCACTGAAAAATATAAATAATATATATTAGGAGTGTTTACGTACAAAATATAAATAGTATGGAGACAAAGATTATCACAACCGAATTTATTATCAGTCAACATGAATAAGTATGGTTCACCTGGGCAGGTAACCACACTGCACACATTGATATGAGGGAAGTACAATGCAAGACTGCACACGAAACATTATTTATTATTAACTCCAATATTACCTAGTTATTTCAATTCCGAAAACAAGATTCGCCAGCAATGTTAACGCCAATTTATGATAAATATGTATCCACTTTGCACGGCACAGGTAAATTATTCCACAAACATAGATGTGTTTGGTATTTTTAAGTAATATCACTCAACATAATGGTTATTATATCATAAGAACGCACACAACCAACCTTCAATGTTGAGCTCCTTTGCCTTCGTGGCGAGTGTTTTCTCCTGCATGTTTTTGTCCTTGTGGGCCCTCAGTTTCCTGTTGTACAGGAACTCCTGCTCGGCATACCACTCGGCCACTTCCACCTCCTTCTCGTCCGGGAGCCTGGCGTAGGTCCTCCTCCTCCTTTTCTGCATCGGTTGTACTGGGTTGATGGGCGGCGTGGTCTGGGTAGGCGTCTCGGTGTATGTCGTGGGTGTCTGGGTCGGTGAGTGGCGTGAGGTCATCTTGGGTGGCGTCATCATCCTCGCTTTCGTGTTCCGAAGGACTGTCACCTTCGGTTGACACGATAGGGTGGGTCTTTTTGTGAGGGACATGGGTTTTCTTTAATATAATAGACTGTGACTGTGACTCTGCTTCCTCGGTTTGGTTTTCATCGTCGATAACAGGGTTGGAGTCGATGTGCTGCCTCTCCTCTACTTCCTCCTCGCTTTCATCTTGGGATTGCTGGGTGGCAAACAGGTCCACAGACTCCATGGTAAATTTGCGGGGCCTCTTCACTGCCTTGCATCCTTTACCATAGTTACCCGGCATGTTGGCGATAAGAGTTGGAGAGAGAGACGTGGTGGGCGAGAGAGACGTGGTGGGCGAGAGAGACGTGGTGGTATGGAATGGAGCGAATGCCTCCCACCCGATAATATATAGGGCCCGTGCGTGGGTGGCAGTGTACGATAATTCGGGCCGCTCCAACTGCCCACAGGAATGCTTCACGTGGTTCCGCCCATCGGCTCGCGTTCGGGTTTGATACGACTTGGCTTCGATTAGCCTTCGACTTACATTCTAGTCATTCGGATCACGATCGAGTAATCATCGAGTCTAATTAGGAATGTCGGGCATGCATCGAATCATTTTCTAGTAGTATTCGGGTATCCATCCAGTCATCATCCTGAAATTCGGGTCAGCATCGAGTAACAGTTGACTTTCGAACAAGTTTATGTAGGAATTTTCCACTGAGCATCGAGTCTAATTCGGGTTACGGTCTACATCATCGGGTCTAAGTCGACTTAGGTTCGATCAATTCTGGTATGAATCGGGTTAAAAAAATGTACTCGAAAGTGACCCGAATAGGTCGAATGCGATCAGAATATGGTAGAATGTAAGCCGAATACGACTCGAATGTAAATCGAAGGTGACTCGAGGATTTTGTAACGGTTTTTTGACCCGAACGCACTCGAGGATTTCCCAAAAGTTAACGCATACACTAACTTTTGGCCGACTCACCCTAACATTCGGGTGATGACCAGAGCATGACTAGAACGACTCGAACATACCAGAATCATACCCGATGTCGCCCGATTATCGGGCCGAATACACCCGAACCGCAAAAATAATTTTTTGCAAGTCATTGCCTTCGGGTTACTGTCGGGTCGCGGTCGACCTCTGTATGACGCGGCCTTTACTTCCATTTATTTTCATGTTGTTCTCGTTCGACCAATGATCGATCTTATTGGCTTACTCCTGACATTTTGGTATATGTGTACTGTTATATGCACAAGCAAAAGTAATGTCATCCACGAATTTACACTGAACATCTTCATCCAAACCGGCACTATTTATATGATTATTAAAAATACGAGGTCCCAGTACGGTACCCTGCGGAACACCACATGTAGTGGTGTGCTCCTCATAGGTAGCACCACGTATAACGTACAACCTGACCACGAGATGTAAGGAAAGAAGACATCCAAGGAACTAGTCCAGGTCTCATGCCATTATGAAGTAAATGTCTCATTGCTATTGTGTTGTCTACTCGGTCAAATGCTTTTGAAAAATCAATGCTAAGCACAGCTACACATTCTCCCCTAATGTCAGTCGTTTTATAAAGAAAATTCATTAAGTACAATAAATAATGGGTGGTAGAAGTATTTTTCCGATTACCAAACTGATATCGATCAAGGTTTACGTGTGTGTCATCACGCACCCAAGATGCAACAAACTTCTCGGCAATACGTGAAAATTGTTATGTTATAGTCACTGGTCGAAGATCATTACAAGTTTCGGGTTTGGGAATTTTGGGCAAGGGAGTGATGAAGCCACGTTTCCAAAGGGGAGGTACGATCTCTGAACTGAATGACGAATTAATGATGCTAGCAATAGGAGAAGCAAACTCATATGCAAATGATTTGATAATGCGAAGTGGGGGATCAAAGGGGGTTACAGATTTGTTTACATTTATCTCACACAGTTTTTCATACATTTGGTAGGGCTCAACAGAAGGTAAAGGTGGTAAATTATCCACAGGCTCAGGTAATCTTTCAGGGCCCTCCCGGTCGTCATCATGCGACTGTGTCAAGAGCATTGCAACGTCCTAAAGCTGCTCGTCGGTGCAGCTTTTTCTTTAGCAATATAAGGGGACTTCACTCTAACATCAATTCTGTACATCAATTTCTTCAAGCAGAATCCCCTACTCTCCTTTTTTTGACAGAGACTCAAAGTAACATACACATCTGACACGTCTAGATTTAATTTTCCAGGCTATCAACTGCTCCAAAATTTCAGACCTAAAGGAGGTGTATGTTGCTTCGCAAAATCAGAAATTGCCCTGGACGAGGTTACTAGTTTCAATTGTCCCTATTTTGATTATTCTATATACAAATTAATTTCTGCTGGTAAATTTAAATACATATGTTGCATCTACCGTTCCCCAAATACTCCTCCAGAGCAAAGTCTTTTTGATTCTCTGTCCTCACAACTCAGTGTCCTCAACTTAAATGCTTCTTCTGAAATCACTGTGTTGGGTGATTTTAATGTCCATAATGTTGAATGGCTCACTCATTCAGCCAGGACTGATGATGCTGGTTTTGAGTGTGAGCTATTTGCAGACTCATTTAATCTCACTCAACTAGTCAACCAACCCACCCGTGTACCAGATAATCCTAATCATAATTTCCACCTATTGGACTTATTTTTAACAACCAATTCAGAACATTTTGATGTTACAGTGAGGTCCCCGCTTGGATCTTCTGATCACTGTCTTATACAGGCCACCTGTCTATCACCTACCACACCTTCCCACTCTGAACCTGTTTTGGTGACTAAACGGCATTACGATAGGGCAGACTGGGAGAGTCTTCAAGGTTTCTTTATTGATATTCCCTGGACCTCTTTCTTTTCTAATGATGCACACACCACCTTGAGCCACATACAAGATTTTGTAAAAATTGGAATGGAAACTTTTATTCCTCATCAAAAGTACAGTAAAAGATCTAATTCACCTAAATGGTTTGACCATAATTGTGCTAGAGTAACTGAACAAAAAGCAATAGCCTACAATGCATACACAAGATCAAAAACACATGAAGCCTTTAATTACTTAAGAAATCATGCCAACACTGTATTAAACCTAACTAAATCAAACTTTCTCCACAAGCAGGCAAATAAACTTCTAAATAATCCAAATGATAACAAAATATTTTGGTCTACTCTTAACTCATTAAAATCCAACTTCACTACTGCTTCATCCATATCACCATTAAAATCTCCGACTGGCAATCTTGTAAGTGACCTACGAGGTAAAGCTAACCTTTCTTGCGGATATTTTCTCCACCAACTCAACCTTAGATGAAATAAATCAAGATGTCCCTGTACTTAATTTTAATTCGCCTGAAATTCCCTCACTTAAGATCCACACCAGACATGTCAAAACTATTTTGCAGAATCTCTCAGTAGATAAGGCTCCTGGTCCAGCTGAAATTCCTCCAATAGTACTTAAGAATTGCTCCTTGGTGCTCGCTCCTGTAGTGGCAATTTTTTTCCGTCTGTGTACTCATACCTCATGCTTCCCAGTACCCTGGAAAGAAGCAAACATCCATCCAGTTCCTAAAAAAGGTGCCTCTTCAGATCCATCAAACTACAGACCAATAGCTATAACTTCCACTCTTGGTAAAGTCTTTGAAATTATATTAAATAATCACATAAATAAGCAGCTTGATAATAATAAATTAATCAGTGATAGGCAATATGGTTTTAGACGATGTCGATCAACTGCAGACATTCTTTGCCTTCTTACGCATCAAATCAACCAAGCTACAGACCAACATGGTGAAACACATACAATAGCACTGGATATATCAAAGGCATTTGATAGTCTGGCATCAATCCTTATTGTCGAAGATGTCACACTACGGCCTTGCATCATTAGTTCCACTAATTTCTTCTTATCTTCATAACAGAAAAATATGTGTAATGGTAGATGACCTTTTTTCTCAATTTCACTCAATAAATGCTGGTGTTCCCCAGGGATCAGTTTTGGCCCCAACTCTGTTCCTCATTCATATCAATGATCTCATATCTACCACTCATAATCCAATACATTCCTACGCAGATGACTCAACACTCCACAGTTCCTTCACATTTACCAATTCTTTCACCCAACCCGATCTTATAAATTCAAAAATAAACACTTCAATTTCTCTGAACCAGGACCTTTCTAGAATTAATGAATGGGGACAAAAGAATCTAGTTTCCTTTAATGCACAGAAAACAAAGTACATTAAATTTTCTAACCACAGAATCTCACTGACTCCCATATATTTGTTAATGATGTAAATATTCCCACTTCCCCTAGTATTGACATTCTCGGTGTAACATTAACTACTAACTTGAGCTGGACACATTATGTTAGAAGCATTGCTAAGAATGCCTCTAAAAAACTGGGACTCCTGTACAGAGTTCGAGAATTCTTCACTGACGAGCAGTTGGCCGTAATATATAAAAGTCATGTGCGTTCTCAGATGGATTACTGTTCACCTCTGTGGAGTGGAAGTGGAGTGGTTGCATTGAGGCAGTTGGACAAAATTCAAAATAAAGCTATTAGATTAATCAATAACCCTGCAATCACACAGGACCTTCCTACATTATCCATACGAAGAAACGTTGCATCCCTTGCATTATTCTACAGATATTTTCACAGCAATTGTTCCGAGGAACTTGCTTCAATTGTGCCGACTCTGCACATCTTTCCCCGTAGAACTAGGGCAGCTGAGAGCGCCCATGAATTTACATTTTCTCCTCCACAATGCAGAACTTCTGCTTATAAAAATTAATTTATCCCTAAAACTACTACTCTTTGGAATTCACTTCCCTCGAGTTGCTTTCCACAAACTTACAATCTACAAAAGTTTAAATCCAGTTGTTACAAACATTTTATGAATGGAGGATGCCTTTAGGCACATAGACCTTTTTGTGTTATTTGTTTTTCCTTCCTCCGTTCATTGTCTCTTAAAAAAAAAAAAAAAAAATCTTGACTGGGCTAAGGGGGGTAGACTTTGGCAGATTGTTGAAAAATTGTCATTTATGGTATTTGCAGCTTGGTTAGGGTCTTTGTCAATAAGATATTGAAATTTACGCTGTGAGTTGTCTCCAGTTAACTTACTAATTACTCTGTACCATTCACTTGGCTTTGTTGTACGCAAATCTTACACGTTTGACTTGAAATACTGTTGTTTAGCTTTCTTTATTTCCCGAATTGCTTTATTCCTATAATGTCTAAATAAAACCATGTTACCACTGTTAAAATTACTTTGACGTAGAGATACAATTTCTTTCACATAGGGAGTAATCCAAGGATGATCGTTAGACTGAATTAAAACTTGTTTCGTGGGGAAGTAATGGTCAATTAAAATATTTACCGAACTAAGAAAGTTATTTAGCTTATTTATGACGCACTGTTCATGGTACACTTCTAGCCATGGGTAGTTATTAATATGTTGGCCGAATGCAATGACACTTGACTGCTTGATTGAACGAACGGTGACCAGCTTGGAGTGATGACAAGGTGGAAATTTTGAAATAGGTTGTCATAACACAGTGAGGTGCTGGGTACGGCCAAGGGGTGCTAAACGTTGAGGTGATTTGTAGTGCTGGCTAAGGTCACTGAACATTAGGTCTAGGATATTATTTTGATGTGTTGGAAAGTTTACAATTTGCTTAAGATGAGTGTTGTCGATGATGTCTTATGTTTAAATCGTTGAAATCGCCACAAATAGCAAATTTGCATCCATTATAAAGGGATCGTAATTCATCTGCGTAAGTAACGATATGGTCGATGAGGTCTTGATGGAGAGGTGATCTTGGAGGATAGTATAATTATGCACCCTACAATAATGCAGGACACCTCCCTGTATAGACGTTTGGGCCGGCACCACACCCATAATGTCTCCAACTGAACATCATGTGGTGGAAAGAGGCGGCGGGATTGAATATCTTCTCGAACAAATATTCCCACCCCACCACCACGTTGTCGTTGTCGAGTTTGTAGGTACACTTCATAGTTCGGGATAGTAAAAGATTCTTCTGACACTTGCCAAACTTCACTAATACAGGCTATATCAACATTATTATCCTTCATTAAAACAACTAATTCATCTTCTTTATTTCTAATAGAGGTTGCATTTAAATTTATAAAGGTCGGGAAGGAATAATACAGTCTCGGAATCTCACTCAAGTTTTTATGAACAGTGCATTTTCGAAGTTGTTTGTTTTGTTTCTTTCTGTGTAATTCGAACGGGTATTTTGTGCTTGTGTCTCTTTCCTGTTGCTTTAAAAATATTATTTTCTTTCAAAGTCTTAACCACTTCGTAGTTCAATTTTGTTTTACCTGTGCGGCGTAGTTTTAAAAGCTGCCATCTTGAATATGAGAGAACACCTATTTGGTTTGGTGTTTCGTTGTTGTGTTCCCGATCTTCCTGGGTCGTTATCCTGGTGTTTTGTTGGTGTCTCCATAAACCTGTATAAGCTGTATCCGATCCGTTCATTTGCTCAGCCATGATCACTATAAATTCCGTCGTCTTTCCACAGTAGATAAGTAAAGAAGGTACTAAAATAGTGTAAAAAAGGCGAACACAAAACATCGCCGCGGCAGCCAACAAAGCAGCGCCAGGGTTCGAGCAGGAAGTGGACAGGTCCTTCTCCTAGCCGACTGGCGGGGCAGTTCATCTGCAGTTCATCTGCACAGTATCGATATGTTGTATAAACAATTATGTAAAGCAGTTAATGAGGCTTCAGAGTATTACACAACTAAGCAGGTTAAAGTAAATCAATGTAAAGTAGTTCCTGGATGGAACAGACAGGTAAAGCATTTGCATGCCAAGGCTAGAGAATCCTATTTAAGATGGGTATCTTTAGGGAAGATTATTGGTACCTCTGAACACAATGAAATTATTAACAATAGAAGGGAATTTAAGAGTGCCCTGAATCTATGTAAACTAAATGAACACAAAGAAATATGTAATTCCATTATGGATAAGCTTGCCCACAGAGACAAACGCCAATTTTGGAAAGAGGTTAAACGTAAAAAGGGAAAGGGGAAGAAATAAAGTATGATAGATGGTAGGACGAAGGATGAAGAAATTGTTGATATTTTTAACAATAAATACTTAATAAACCAACAAGCTCAAGATGAAGAAAGTAAGCGTGTGTTTATGAATAATTTTAAGCAAACTTGGCATCAAGGCAGGAGAATGTACAGTAGCCCAACTAATTTTGTCGACAAAATTAGGTACGTGGCACCTGTCTAGTTTGCACTCCCGTCCCAAGCCCGTGTGGTCCTGTCTAGCAGAGACCCGCGGTGTCTAGGCAGCCCCCACCGCCTACACTACCACAGCCAGGGCACACAGTACTTGCACACGTTGGGCGCTACATATGACCATATTGCTATCATTATTTGTTTGTATCATATTAGAATTCTCTGTTTCTCTCTCTCTCTCTCTCTGAGGTTAATATTAATCGATTTTCATGCTACAGTATTTGTAGATTAACACACACACACACACACACACACACACACACACAGAAACGGAAGGCAAAGTTCAGGGATATAAACCCACATTCAACGCTGATTTCCCTGATAAAACAATGAGGTTAAATAATTGTGTTATTTTATCTAATTAACACTCTTTATATAATACAGGTATGTTATAATCTGCATCATCTTGCAGTGCTGGGTTATACGAGTAGTTTTATTTGCAACATCTGCATCAGGTAATATTATTAATGATAAGAACGTGAATTAATATACAGCAAAAGTTCTTAATGTTTCTATGAGATACTATTAGAATATAGAAAATTATCGTTACCGTATCATGATTTTAGAATCTAACTTTACCGGGTATATAATTTAAGTTTTAATTTACAGAATCACACACACACACACACACACAGTGGTCCGTAGCATATTGGTTAGCGCACTTGGTTCACAGCCAAAAGGACACGGATTCCATTCACAGGCGGGAAAGCAAATGTTTGGCAATTCTTCTTACACAATGTGCCTCTCTTGACCTAGCAGTATAAATAGGCCTCTGGAATAAGAGGCCACTTACGACGTTTTTTTTAGTGTTGGTGGTCTATTACTAGCTGGACGGGTACCGTACAGGTCAACCAAACACTCAAAATTCAGATATCGGCAATTGGCTGATTACAGATTACATGCATATCTA
Organism: Paralithodes platypus; assembly: GCA_032716605.1. Lineage (NCBI taxonomy): Eukaryota > Metazoa > Arthropoda > Malacostraca > Decapoda > Lithodidae > Paralithodes > Paralithodes platypus. The sequence continues at coordinate 16,609,094 of CM064578.1, forward strand.
CAGCCACTCCAACCATGCATTAACACTTCACGCAATTATATTCCCAGGTCGAACTTTTTTCGGTAAAAACTAAAAATATATAATAAATAAATAAAAAAAAACTGAAGCTGTAATTATTGGAAACTGGGGTGATCAGAAAATCCTCAATACTCTCTTACCCACATCACACCTAGGCATCCATTCAGCAAGGTTGCTGAACGCTGTAGTATGGTTGGGATGAGCGAGAGTGGGGTGTCGGAACGTTTACCGGTGGCCAAAAAGGTGGGAAGGACAAATGACAGACCAACATAGAAGTGGAGCTAAGCGGAAAACCACATCATAACAGGACCAAGAAGTTAAACAGTAGGCTATATGGATAACCATCCATTCTCCAACGCTGATGTAGCTAAGCAACATTTGCAATTTCAAACTTCTACAGAAACTATACGCAAGAGATTAAAGGAGATGGGATATAAACATAGATCACCAGCTGTCAACCAAAGCTAACCAAGAGGCACAAACAAACCCGGCTTGATTTCGCTAGACTATTTGTTGACCAGGGTATTGACTATTGGGCACGAGTTGTTTTGATACTGTCAGAGAGGCTCCATAATAGTACCAGGACGATTAAAATTGTATCACTTAGCCGAGTTGGCGGAATAAAGGTTGCTTCCTTTATATCCGCTCATGGCCGAGTGGTTACGGTGCCTAACTCTCCCAAACATACCTGAAGTGAGTGGGTTCGAATCCTGGTCAGGATACCTCTCTCCCAACAAAGAGTTGTTTTCTCAGACAAAAAACTTTCAGCTCAACCACACATGGGTCGAAGACTGTGCTGTTGGAGGCCTAAGAATTCACGGCATGCGAGTTAGTCCTAGTTGATATTGTGCATAAAATATATAGAATAGTCATCATACAGAGTAATACTTTCCATGATATCATTCTTCGCTGATTTCATATTAACCGAGCATTATAAAACATCTTAATTTCTTTACTCATCCACTAATACCCCTAACTTACTAATTAACTCCTCACTTATATTACCCAAATACTATTAAGCTAGCATGACTTGATATAATATGCACATTAACCACTCCTGTCTATACCATCGGTTGTTTACCTAAAAACCAACCACGTTTGGTTTAGTAACTCATCCTAGCCACTTCGCCCGCCACTATCTGTGCAATATAGGATAGATCTTCCCCTATTACTTCCCTTCCCCCCTTAGTAAATGCATATAACTTGTTTGCGAATATAATACAAACTGTCATAATACCTTACCTAAACTATCATTGGTGAACAGAGAGACCAATTTATCATGAGAATCAATAAATATATAATCATTAATCCCATTAGGATTGACTAATTTTGTCAGTTTAATCGGGCTTTTCATTAGAGGGTTTATACAACTTAAGGAGGTTCTGTAGGAATTATAGGGACACATACTATGTCATATTTACCCTTTGACTTTCATATTCCCTTTCTACTCTGAATAAAATAGTCTCCTTTTCTATTCTGAATATAATAGTATAATGCTAGTCTGAATAAACTGACAAATACGCGTCCTAATTCCACTAGGCCTACATAAACATTAACATAAACAAAAATCATAAAAAAGGGATTTTTTCAGAGGACTGACTTCATGGGCTGACTGGCCCATGGTATAAAGACTAATATTAGTCTTTATACCATGGACTGGCCCATTCACGGCGGATCCCATTGACAATCAGCACATCACAGCCATGTGCCTATCTAATTATGTTTCAAAGCTTTCTGTCGTTATTGATCCTACTGTAGCAATCGGTAGCCTATTTTACATATCTACCAAACTGCTGCATGCTTATCACGGAGCAGCAGTCCGTTTTCCACATCGTCTTAGTGGATCCCTCTTACAACTTAAGTATCTGTATCATATCCTCTTTTACTCTACACTTCTAATTTATGCAAGCCTAATGTTTTCCCAAGTCCCCTTTCTCTTGTACTGACCATATCATGTATTTCATGATATTCACTACCTCAATAATCGTTTACTTCTGTTAAATGTTCTAACCCATTCTGGCTATAATTCCGTGTCATTTGGCCTTAGTCGTCAGGCGTTAGAATATTATTGATGTTCTAATGTTCTATTATTCTGGATTGTTTTGCCATTCTTCTTTGTACCGTAACTTCCAATCAATCTATGAACACTGGACAGCAAAATTAAAAACATAATCCATGTAAACCCTTACTAAAGACGGGTGAAATTAAAAAAATTACATTTGTTGTTATTCACGCTTCTACTGTAGCTATCTATTAATAACTCTGATTTCAAACAATGTTGCATTTCTTTTTTTGGTTTCATATCACGACTGACGATGACTTCCAAACCTTTTGTAATAATTGAGTTACTTAATTCCATGTTATTTAGCCATCTAGATACCACTGATATTGCGTCTTGCCCCTGTCACCACTCAGATTGGTAAACAAATTATATATTTGTTTTCTTCTGAGATATAGCTGGTGGTTACTGGCTACCCTGGCCTTGAGTAAGGAGATGGGTAATGGAATCGGACATCACAGAATGCATTGAGCTATTGAATCTCCTCATACGGGAGATATATGGTGCGTAATTATGGACGAAACAAATATTGTTAAATTTATATCCTGAAGTTTCTGTCGATTTCCCAATGTTCACTAAACTACATGTATTTATCTACATTAAATATCAACTGACAAGGTATTGCACCATTCGGGTAGTGTATCAAATTATTTTTGGAGAGCATGAATCGTTATCAGGATCACTAATTCAACCTATATTTAGTGTCATTTGAAAAATTAGCAATCTATTTAGTTAGGCCTAAATCAAGGTACTTAATGTAAAAAATGAACAATTGAGGAACTAGAACTGACCATCGTGTAAGACCCCAACCTTCACTACACCCCAATCTGATTGCATAGGCTACTGTTAATGTTAATTTTTGGTTTTCTACTAATTAGCCATGGTCTAATTCATGTAATATAGTTCGCCCTATTCCATGAGCTGCTTCTTTAATGCCTTACGAGCGGGCCCGTCAGTAACTTCTACTACCTGCCAAGCGGGGGGTTTTACCCTAAACGACCTTGTTTCCATGCTCTTTTTCATGCATAAACAACAGCCAGAGCGTAATACTATTATGTATCCCTGAAAGGGCGATAATTGAGCTTTCCAATGACACCAGAACCATCCTTCTACGACCACGAGTTCTCTTGCAACGATCGTGCAAGACGAGTGCAAAATCCCTAAAATACGGTAATTTCCTTACATAATTCCCTGTGTAGTGAGGCAGTGGGTGTGGGTGTGTGTGGAGTAGATGTCAGTAGTCGCACGGGACCCGTGCCGAGCGGTCATGAGCCGACCTACGATCCTCCCGTCGCTCGTCTCTCTCTCAGATCCATTATTGCTCAAAAATTGCACACGGACTTAAGTCGGTCCCCGCTCTTTGGGCATGTGTTCTCTAGCCCGACTTAAGTCCACCCCCGCCAGACAAGGGTTAATCAGCAATCATTCATGTGGATATTTATAGAATACTTTACTGACATGTCAATATCTTTGAAGGTATTTTTTGTCTGTTTATCGATTCGTATGCTTGGGAAAAGAAAGGTTAATAGATAGCGAGACACACGCAGCCAACACGGTTAAATTCCATTACAAGATTGATGATTAAGCATTTAACAAATGTGACAGCAGCATACTACTCTTAATTTGACGTTTTTAATTTAGTCAGTAGCCAGCCCTTATTCCCATAAGGGGTAGGGAGTATCAACAAGAAACACATGAAGGGAGGCAAAACAAGAGGTGGCAGGGGAAGAATCCATACAACAGTTCACACACAAACATTCGGAAACCTCAATCACTTACTAGCCCCCAAGATGACTGGCTTCACCTCAGATGCTATAAACGTTCGGACAAATTAAGTCTCTTAGTCATTTAGCTGTATAAAATTACATTTTATTGAGTAACATCTAATATAGTTGATGCATATAAACGTTTAGGATAACTCATAAAATCTATACCCGGTGTCAGCGAACTTGGAGCTAATCCTGACAGCATAGCATATTATAAAGAACAAAACAAATATATGAGTAGATCAGGAAATAGATGTAAACATTGACTACCTGTTTCTTGAGCACTTTCTGGGTGAGAGAGAGAGAGAGAGAGAGCTACATAGAGCTACATAGATGCACAGACCACACAGACCTCAAGGTCCTTACTAGGCAGTCTGGCCTTACAAACTATATATGTATATATGCATATATATATATATATATATATATATATTATATATATATATATATATATATACACCGGTACATACATATACACACATACACACACACACACACACATATACACATACATACATACACACATGTTTTACGGTCACGGTGGCCGAGCGCGCTTATTACTCTGTATTGGGAGCGCTAGCTCTGGTGTCGGGGGTTCAATCCCAGGCGCCGGCAGGGGAAGTTCTCTCAAAAACTTTCCCTGGCCGTGAAGGCAAGATCTGGGCGGATCGTCTCGGGGGACCCACAAAGTCTCCTGCCCACGTCCTACTCCCTTGGGAGTATGTAGGCGCTCTCGTTAGCTGCCAGGATCAGTCTGTTGATCCATTAGAATAAGATCTAGGTTAAGTCTGTGTATTTTCAGCCCCATTGGCTGCCGGCTTGAAATAAACCGATTATTATTATTATTATTACATACATACATATATATACAGTATATATATACATACTGTACAGTGCACACACATACACATACATACATTTTTTATTTTTTTTTTCATATCACCCCAGCCCTCTGCAGATAGAGGTCAAGCCTTCCCTTGAAAACGTTTATTGTGTCGCTCTCCACCACTCGCTGGTAGTTTATTCCACTCTGTCGCCACACTGTAGGTGAAGAAACTCTTTGTGACATCTAGGTTTGCCTTTTTGGTTTTTAATTTAATTCCATTTCCGCGAGTTTGATTAGTATTGTTTAATGTGAATAGTGCATTTACATCGACTTTGTCGAAACCTTTTAGTATCTTAAAGCACTCAATAAGCTGACCCCTCAACCTCCTCTTTTTTAATGAGAACAGGTTCAATCGTTTAAGTCTTTCTTCATATGGTTTATTTCTTAATGAGGGTATCATCTTCGTCGCTCTACGCTGTACTGACTCGAGTCTTACAATGTCCTTGATCAGATAAGGTGACCAGAACTGCACACCATATTCAAGGTGGGGCCTCACCATACTTTTGAACAGTGGCACTATTACGTTTTCATGTTTATATGTAAATTTTCGTTTAATAAAGCCCAATGCTATGTTTGCCTTATTTGCAGCTGCTATACATTGGTCGGAAGTTTTTAGGTTTTCAGATATTAGTACCCCTAGGTCTTTTACTACCGTTGCGGTTTTTATTTGTTTGCCATTAATTTCGTATTTGTATTTCATATTTCTGCTACCAACCTGCAGCACCTGACATTTATCGACATTGAAGGGCATCTGCCATTTTTTCGACCACTCTGATATCTTGTTTAAATCAGATTGCAACGCATTTCTATCATCTTCGTTCAGGGCTGTATTTCCTATTTTTGTATCGTCGGCGAATTTGGAAATGGTGTTGTTTACCCCTACATCAATATCGTTAATGTAAATGAGAAACAGGACCGGTCCAAGGACTGAACCCTGTGGAACTCCACTAGTGACAGGCTCCCACTCCGATTCCACTCCATTTATCACCACTCTCTGTCTTCTGTCTGTAAGCCAATTTTTTATCCAAGAATTAATTTCACCTTTGATACCTATCCTCTCCAGTTTAGCCAATAGTTTTCGGTGAGGCACCTTGTCGAAAGCTTTTTGAAAGTCCAAGAAGATTATATCTAGTGATTTCGTCATATCGTTATATGTGAATAGTTTGTTATACAATTCAATCAAATTTGTTATGCATGACTTATTTGATCTAAAGCCGTGTTGACTATTTTTGATTAGGTTGTTTGATTCGAGGTAATCTACTATCTTATCTCTAAGGATTTTTTCCATGATTTTTCCTACAATTGAAGTTAGACTAATTGGTCTGTTATTACTCGCTTTGGCCTTGCTACCCTTCTTGTATATCGGCGTAATGTTCGCATCTTTCCAATCACTCGGAACAATCCCCTGTAGTAATGATAAGTTAAATAGTTGTGTAGGGGTTATGCTCTTTCGTCCTTAACATTCTTAATTATTTTCGGGTGGAGCATGTCAGGTCCCGGGGTCTTATTTACATTTAAATTACTCAATTTGCTTTGTACTTCGCTAACACTGATGGTGAAATCGCCTATCACATGAGTTGAGGTGTTATTTTCAAGGGTATGATCGATAATTTCTTCTGTGAAAACTGAGCCAAAATATTTGTTGAGCAGATTTGCCGTGTTTGTGTCACCTGTTATTGTCTGGCCATCTTCTATTAGCGGTCCGATTCCGCTTTTGATCTGTTTATTTTTATTTACATAACTGTAGAATTTTTTGGGGTTTGTGGCACTTTCTCTGGAAATAGTCATTTCGTAATTTTGTTTGTTCGCCCTAATTATTTTGTTCACTTCCCTTCTACTATTTTTGTACAAGTTTTTAATTACTTCAGTGTTTGTGTTATTTTTTACAAGTTTGTGGAGTTGATTCCTTTTCCTTATTGCCTTGCCAATGTCTCTACTGTACCAAGGGGGCATACTTGATTTCGTATTACGTTTTGGTTTCATGGGTACAAATTGTTTATGCGCTTCTGTAATTGTAGACTTAAAATGTCCCCATAGTTAATTTACTTCGTTTATATTTATGAGGTTTGAGTGTATGTTTGATAGCGATTCCTTAAGTCCGTCATAATTTGCGTTTTTGAAGTCCGAAACCATTCCTGTTGTTTTTGCTGAGGAATATTTGCTTATAACATTGATTCTTAAGATTTTATGATCAGACGTTGCCAGATGTTCACCTACATCCAGGTTTGATAATAGATTTTCTTGGGTAGTGATTACGAGGTCTAATATATACCTGTCTCGCGTCGGCTGTTTTACGTGTAGAGTCAAAAAATTGTCCTGGATGAAGCTTGTCATTAGGCGTGACTCAGCATTTTTTCCGGTCAGGGTATTCCAGTCCATTAGGGGGAGGTTATAGTCACCTAGTAAAACTCTTTCGTCGGAATTAAGGGTTTTCTCTAGTATTTCATAAAAAATTGTATCATCGGCAACAGTTAGTCTCGGTGGTCGGTACGCTGTAGTGATATTTAAGTTCATGTTTTTTGTAGATATTTTGACGCACACTATTACTGCATTACTTTCGGGGAGAGTCACCTCAACCGGGTTTAAGTAGGTTGCAACGTACATTGCAACTGTTACGAACTGGCACTCGGGTACACAAGGGCTTTCAATCAGGACTCAAATACGGCTCGCTGCCACAACGGAAACACACGATCCCAACCCCTGAGTATTGCCAGCCGAACAAAAAACACCAATACCCTCCAGAGTTCAATCTGCTATAACGGGGTATACAAGAACTCGGTACTAGTGTTCAACAACAGACTAATAAAGAGACAGGAATTATCTAGTCTGGTCAACAATCAAACAAAGAAGTAAGAAACAACAACACCAAAGAATAGTGTTGGCCGAAGCCGAAGTAATCCACCCTTGACTAAGAACTTAAGAAGTCCTCCACCCTCTACTTCGGATCGGCACTATTACGTTACGTTAATTAATAGTCCTTAAGCATCGAGCAAGGAATCTTCTGAAAAAAGTTAGATGCTTCTCGGATGCTCGTAAGAAGTACGTATCGGATTTTGAACAGTAATTCAATAAGCAAAAACACTGGCAATTAAATAATATTAAAGGTTTAAATTGGCATAAGAATAATTACAAGAATATGCAATAGTAAATGGCAAACATTAAAAAGAAGTACTCCGCAAATGCAACGGCAATAGCCTACTCGGATTGTGCTCGTGGGCCACTAATCACTAAAGTAGCCAAGCTTGCAACACATGAAATCAATAGTGCATAAACAATATCATACATAAGGAAAGCTTCAATACTATTCTGTATCTACTAATCGAGTAAAGTCTAGCTGGGGTACTGTGGGCAAAAGGTAGCAGTGACTGAGCAAAAACGCCTCATAGCCTAGCGAAGTCCTCACAACTGTTTAAAGTATTATATACGTTAAAACTAACAAGTGCACTTTGAGAAATCCAGATCCCTTGTATCTGGTTTTCTCCCGGCTCCTTGACAAAGTAAAAACAAACTGTTAATAAAATACAGGGTGGTTAGGCTCTTGCCCTCACGCACTGTAAATTATTAACTCAACACAGTCAGCCGCGAAGACAACCTAGGCTTCACTGAACCGAAACGAGTATGCAGGTTTATCACTTAACCACTGCATCAAACAACAACTCGTAACACAGAAAAGCCTTACCCCAGTCTAGCATTACCTAGACCAGCAGAAAACAGGAATAATAATAATAACACCCAGGGAAATGCATATACAAGTGCAACAAACATAAATCAATCCTATTCTAAGTTAACCCTTCCAAAATAGGCTATCTAATAGGCAAGTATCTCGTGAGAACTCAAGCGATAATACGTTGGCTGACTAGCTCTGCACCAACGGGACCATGGAAGTTAAACAGGCAGGGAAAAGAGGAGATAAGAATGTAAGGTAGTAGAGAAAGTTCACATCAGTCAGAAGAATATATATAGTTAGCAAGGGAAATGAGAAGTCGCTCTGCCTAATGAGTTCTGATAAAAAAATGGCTAGACTTTCCTTTTTATACCCGGCCCTCTAGTGAGCCCAACGTGAACTACTAAGGACCGCCCACTGACAACCATTACGTAATTTCTCTCTCTCTCCTCTGGGATAGACAAAGGCTCCCCTAGCACTGAGAGGGGGGGGGGGGGGAGTGCTAGTGAGTTAGGCCCATCTCCCGCCTGGCGCACCCACTGACCCCCAACTGTGGCTGTTTCTCTTCCCATCATTACAAATAAGTTTTACACACAATACTTATAACTAATGATATAAAATAGAACTCGTTGACTCAGATGAAAACAAAATACATATTCATAATACTTATAGTACAACGGCTCACATGAACTAAGTTAGGAAACTCTACATAGATTACAGCCAAAGTTCCTGCCCTGACGATCCTAGCGAGAGTGGGGCATGACTAGGCGTTCTGTACAGCATGCTCACACTGGACATGCGTTACACCTCCCCCAAGATTTTACTTGCTCAACCCTGAGCTAAAATCTGACAAACACAGAACCCCATCAAGCCCCTCACACCCAGCGACCGCATGGCACTAAAACAAAGCTGAGTTTATCACCAAAACACATCTTATTATTAAAAAAAAATCACATTTTATAACTCCTCCCAACAATAGCAAAAAGACACAATATCATGCTCCCAGAGCGAGCTTACAGCAGCTCAGCCGTTTGATAGTTCGTGGACTACTCAAACTCTATAGGCTATGACAAACTTATACGATTATCTATATCAAAAGAAAGAGTTTTTTATATGATTTTTATATTTTAATATGTTTTTCCCGGCTGCACTATAAGGGCAGCCTATTTTCCTCCACTCAAACCCACACACCTGTGATAGCCTACGACTGATCATCCACCCTTGATAAACAATCCGCGATCACATTGTCACATCCAGCAATATGACGGATGTCCAGGTTATACTCCTGCAACATCAAAGACCACCTGGCCAGTCTCATATTGCGATTGTGAAATTGATTCAGGAATCTCAAAGGGTGATGATCAGTGTAGATAACCACGACTGGGCCATAGGCTGGAACATACACCTCGAAGTGCCTGAGCGACAGCACAATCGCCAGTAATTCCTTTTCTATTGTAGAATAGTTCTTTTGTGCAGCATTGAACTTCTTAGAAAAGAAACTTACTGGGTGTTCCACACCTTCATTATCTGTCTGTAGCAAGACGGCACCAGCCCCTACACCACTAGCATCTGTTGCCAGCTGAAAAGGCCTGTTAAAGTCTGGGGCCCTCAGTATCGGGTGAGTACATACCAAATGTTTCACCAAAGTGAAAGCCTTTTCACACTCAGGTGCCCACAAAAACTTTTTGTCTTTAGATAACAAATCTGTGAGAGGTGCCAACACCGTTGAGTAACCTTTTATGAAGCGTCTGTAGTAGTCTATCATACCCAAGAATCTCATAATCTGCTTCTTGGTTGTTGGGTGCGGAAATTTATTGATAGCCTGTACCTTGTTCTGAGGAGGGCACACCTGTCCCCTTCCCACTACAAACCCAAGGTACTGCACAGTGGCTTTTACGAAGTCACACTTTGCCAAATTTACTACCAGACCTGCTTCACTAAGTTTCCGGAACAAGGTCTCAAGGTGCTCACAATGGCTCTCAAAGTCGTCATCATAAATGATTACATCGTCCAAATATACGGTGCAATTTGGAATGTCCTTTACAATTTCATTCATCAGGTTCTGAAACGTTGCTGGTGCATTCTTAAGTCCGTAAGGCATAACATTGCACCGGTAGGTACTCCCGTCCACAACAAAACCACATACCTCTTTAGCACGCTCGGACAAAGGTACTTGCCAGTAACCTTTTACTAAATCTACTTTAGACAAAAAACGAGCATTACCAATTTTGTCAACACTATCATCAACCCGAGGAAGAGGATATGGGTTATTTGGAGTCAAACCGTTTAACCTACGGAAATCAATACAAAAGCATACCTTGCCATCTGGCTTAGGCTGCAGTGTTACGGGGGAAGTCCACTTAACTGTGCCTTTCTCTATCAACCCTCTACCGAGCATATACTCCAACTCATCCCTCAGAGCTGGTAGTTTTATGGGGAGCACACGGTACGGGATTGACTTAAAGGGTAGATGGTCCCCCACGTCAACATCATGCATAGCCTGAGTAGTGAGGCCTGGGTGTTCAGCAAATACAGTGGGGTATGAACCGAACAACTGACGGATAGCATCAAACTGCGGCTCAGGCAAATGAGCTATAGCCTCGTCAGCCCTTAGGCTCGAGTTCCCCGCCCACTGATCCGCTGAAACATGTTGATCCCAGCTATCCTCCTCTGAAGCTTGACTGTCCCCCTCTCCTTCTCCACCACGGCCGCAACAAGCCAACACAGGGACAGTGAGAGGCTCAGAGGGGTGCCTCACATACTCTTTAATAAGGTTCACGTGACATAACTGGTTCTATTTCCTCCTGTCTGGAGTGGCAACAAGGTAATCTAAGTCTGAAATTTTTTCTACAATTTTATAAGGTCCAGTGTACTTCGCAGAGAGGGGGTTACCAACCAAAGGCAACAAAATTAAAACCTCTTGTCCTACAGTGAACTTCCGGAGCCTCACTTTGCGATCATACCTGTCCTTCATCAAAGCTTGTGATTCTGTCAAATTTCTACCTGCCATCTCCAGACTCTTAAGCATGCGCTCACGGCTTTCAAGCACATACTTTAACACCTTACGAGCGGCCTATGCGGTTTATTTATATGTACCGCCCAGCGGGGTGTTTTTAGCCAAAATAGGGCTGTTTACGTGATCATTTTCATGCCTAAATAAGACCCAGAACGTAAAACAAGTACCTATCCCTGAAAGGGCATAAACAGAGCTTTCGAATGACACCATAACGATCCTTTTATGATGGCTAGTTTTCTTGCAATAACCGTGCAACGCGAGTGCAAAAAGCATGTAATTAGCCACTTTCCCGATACAATTCCTTATATAGCGAGTGAGAGAGGGAGGAGGGAGCTGGGATTCGTGTCAGTATGTTCGCCGCGGTGGTCTGGAGCAGTCATACGCTCGCTACTCTCCTGCCACCACTTGTCTCTCTCTCTCAGCAACATTACGTGCTGAAATTGCCACTCGACCTATGTCGAGCGCCGCCACATAGTCCAGCTTTATTTAACTCGACTTATGTGGTGAGCCGCTAATTAAGGGTTAATAATGGACAAGGCTGCACAGTCCCCTCCCAAATTTCTTTCAGCATGTTAAGGGGGCCCCTGACACGGTGTCCAAAAATCAGCTCGTTTGGACTAAATCCCAGGCTCTCACCAGGTACCTCCCGAGCAGCAAACAGCACATAAGGCAATCCAAGATCCCAATACATACCGTTGTCAGCACAATAACACCTGAGCATGCTTTTAAGTGTAGCATGCCACCGCTCAAGCACCCCTTGACTCTCAGGGTGATACGCTGACGATACTACTGCTCGTATCCCATGCTGTTGCATTGTTTGCTTGAACATGTTGGAGGTGAAATTAGATCCCTGATCAGACTGAATCTCCTCCGGGTACCCGTACCTTGAGAAGTACCACAACAAGTTACTGACTACCGTCTTAGCCATTCCATTTTTCATAGGGTATGCATCGGGGTATCTAGTGGCAACATCCATTATGGTTAACAAAAATGTATTTCCAGCCTTAGTGGGAGGGAGTGGACCAACCATGTCAACAATAATTTTACTAAAGGGTGGCCCAATCACAGGAATAGGGTGTAACGGAGCCTTAGGAATAACTTGGTTCGGTTTCCCGACACGTTGACAAATATCACATGAGTTTATCCATGACTGCACATGAGACTTCATCCCCGGCCACCAAAACAATTTCCCCAAAGCCGCCAACCGTTTTTCTCACCCCTAGATGTCCTGCCAGTGGTATGTCATGCGCCAACCTCAGTAGGCTATCCCTGCACTCCCGTGGCACCACCAACTGGTCCACTACACCGGACCCCTTTTGCCAACTACGTTTAGGGTCTTGAAAACGCCTATAGAGGATGCCTTCTAAATAAAAAAAATCTCCTGGCTGTGCATCGCCGTACTCGTCGAGCTCTACAGCTCCATTAGCACACGTTTGGAGCTCAGGGTCCTCTAGTTGCAACCGACGTATATCTGAGGGTGCCAAGCGATCTAACTGCTCCCGGAGCAATGCATGACCTTCCCCGATACTGGGCTGCTCCCTCTGTCTCTCTCGATGTACATAACGTTGCTGTCGTGGAGACTCGTCATGCCCAGCCTCGTCACTCTCGATGACAGGCCCAGGGGCTACTCCAGAATTAAGTAATGGTGCTAATACTGAATCACCCAGGAGAGCCGCCGAGTCAAAACTCTTAAAACCAACTCCAGCTTTAGCCTCCTCCTGTTGATCGTTCCTCCGCTGGTCTGAAGACGGAGGACTAGGCTGTGACACTTTAGCTGCCCGAGCTCGGGTGACAACACACACCATGGGTTGTGTCTGGCACCGCTCGACCCACTCTTGCTCTTCCCTACTCACGTCGGCCGGCCTCTCGGCAACGACTAAGGGTAGAACCTCAGAAGCGGGCATTGCAAAGTCTTTGCCGAGAAGAAGGTCGACGCCCTCCACTGGCAGTTTCTCCACAATCCCGACATCCAATTCACGTGCCACAACATCCACCTCCAACTCCAACCGCACCAGCGGGTATGACCGAGTTGCATTAATACCCTGCACCACTACCACCCGAGCCGCGTTTATAGGGTAGCCAGTCAAGTTTTTCATCATAGTCTGGGAAGCACCTGTATCACGCAAGACCTCTACTCCATGCTTGCGCCCCGCCCACATCACGCAACCCCGCCCTCTATGGTCACAAAAAACATCCTGAGCAGGGTTCGAGCCTCCCAGGTGCTTCTGCATTGGCTGTGCCTCAGCCTCTGACGAACTGCCCCGGGCAAACTCAGATGACTTCGGAGACACACCAATGTTGCAGGCCAAAGACACAGCTGCTGTAGGTGGTTTGCTAGGACAGACTCTTGCAAAGTGCCCCTTTTTATGACATTGATAACACTCCAACTCCCCTTTGGGCTTCCCTTGGTACTGGGAAGGGCCCGGCCCCTTCTTAAATGGGACGGTGCTAGTCTTGTGGTCAGTCTTGGTATCATGGCTCTTGTACTTGTTTGCATAAGGTATATCACTAACTCGGGGGGGTGGGACGTCACGCCCCTTGTTACCTGCCTCACTACGCTGGGCAGACCCGCACCCACGAATTAGTGATAACCGGAGGTCAGCCATCTCAGCTGCCTCCTGTAGAGTTTTTGGGTTCTTTTCTTTAATAGTTAAAGTCATTTCTGCACCAGTACACTTATAAAACTGCTCGAGCAGAAACAGCTCAGTCAACTGTTCTGCCGTCTCAGCTTTCTCAGAACGTGTCCAGTTTTTAAGTGCATCTTTTATGTCCCGGGCATGTTCAAGAAAGGTCGCCTGCCTAGTCTTTGTAACACCCCGAAACTTCAATCGATATGTTTCCGGTTGCAACTCGTATGCCCGTAGGACAGCTCTCTTCAATTCGGGGTAGTCAATGCAAGACTCTAAAGGCAGTGCATCATAAGCCTTCAGACCCTTACCCGTAAGTCTTGAGGAGACTAGAGCTGCCCACTTCTCTTCAGGCCAATTATGCTCCCTACATTTCTCAAAACGATTAAACAATTCTGTGACTTCAGTTTCACTAAATACCGGCACCAATTTGACTAAGTAGGCTAAGGACTGTTCTCTTACTTGGCCCTCACGGCCCATCTGAGTCCCTGTAGACTCTGCACGAGTCTTATCTAACTCTAATTTAGCCCAATATTTCTCTGAGTCGTACCTAAGCTCAGCTTCATACCTCCTGGTCTCATCCTTCTGCCTCCTAACCTCAATCTCATGCCTCCTAGTCTCATTCTCCTGCTTCCTAGCCTCAATCTTAGCAAGCTCAAGTCTAAATACCATATCTGGAGACAGGCAGGAAGAGGGAGCTGCCACTACTGAAGGAGGGGGGGCAAAAACTGGGGAACCACCACGTGCACCACCCGAGGGCACTCCAATCTGCCAATTCTCATCCCTCTGTGGGAGAGTGCTAACCTCCGGTAACTGAGTGGACGGCACTGTGGGAGTCGAGTGAGAGGGGATCTGGGGAGGAACCCCCCCAAACGCCCTCTCCTCCGAAACCCCATGCCGCCCACGCAACACCCAGGAAATCAGCTCCCCCTTGGACATCCCTACTACATTGGAAATGCCCAAAACCTTGGCTATCAAGTGCAAGCCACAAACATCCACCCCAGTCAGCCTCTCCTCCGTCACGTGGTACCGCTTACTCACAAAAACTCTAGCATCCTCCTCACTGGTTACTAACGGCACACCTTCAAATGACATCTCTCGCTCATCGTCAGTGCTAATGCACGACATACTGAAGTCCACAAAAAAATTCTCGAGGCAAAAGTGTTAAACTTCCTATGCAAGCACTAATTACTAAATTAACTGGAGTCTCTTAAATGCTTTACTAATTGTCATACAAAAAAAATATTCTTCAATATGCACGCTAAAATACAAACAAACAAATGTTGTACAACTCTGCAAAAATTTATACTGTTCACAAAATCCTAAGCAAGGTCGCCATTTGTTACGAACTGGCACTCGGGTACACAAGGGCTCTCAATCAGGACTCGAATACGGCTCGCTGCCACAACGGAAACACACGATCCCAACCCCTGAGTACTGCCAGCCGAACAAAAAACACCAATACCCTCCAGAGTTCAATCTGCTATAACGGGGTATACAAGAACTCGGTACTAGTGTTCAACAACAGACTAATAAGAGACAGGAATTATCTAGTCTGGTCAACAATCAAACAAAGAAGTAAGAAACAACAACACCAAAGAATAGTGTTAGCCGAACTAATCCACCCTTGACTAAGAACTTAAGAAGTCCTCCACCCTCTACTTCGGATCGGCACTATTACGTTACGTTAATTAATAGTCCTTAAGCATCGAGCAAGGAATCTTCTGAAAAAAGTTAGATGCTTCTCGGATGCTCGTAAGAAGTACGTATCGGATTTTGAACAGTAATTCAATAAGCAAAACACTGGCAATTAAATACTATTAAAGGTTTAAATTGGCATAAGAATAATTAAAAGAATATGCAATAGTAAATGGCAAACATTAAAAAGAAGTACTCCGCAAATGCAACGGCAATAGCCTACTCGGATTGTGCTCGTGGGCCACTAATCACTAAAGTAGCCAAGCTTGCAACACATGAAATCAATAGTGCATAAACAATATCATACATAAGGAAAGCTTCAATACTATTCTGTATCTACTAATCGAGTAAAGTCTAGCTGGGGTACTGTGGGCAAAAGGTAGCAGTGACTGAGCAAAAACGGCTCGTAGCCTAGCGAAGTCCTCACAACTGTTTAACCCTTAATTAGCGGCGAGCAACATAAGTCGAGTTAAAAAAAGCTGGACTATGTGGCGGCGCTCGACATAGGTCGAGTGGCAATTTCAGCACGTAATGTGGCTGAGAGAGAGAGACAAGTGGTGGCAGGAGACTAGCGAGCGTATGACTGCTCCAGACCACCGCGGCGAACCTACTGACACAAATCTCAGCTCCCTCCTCCCTCTCTCACTCGCTACATACTCAATTATGTACCGAAAGTACCGAATTACCTGCTTTTTGCACTCGCGTTGCACGGTTATTGCAAGAAAACTATCCATCATACAAGGATCGTTATGGTGTCATTCGAAAGCTCTGTTTATGCCCTTTCAGGGATAGTACTTGTTTTACGTTCTGGGTCTTATTTAGGCATGAAAATGATCCCGTAGCAGGACTGAGCAAAAACGGCTCGTAGCCTAGCGAGTCCTCACAACTGTTTAAAGTATTACGTTAAACTAACAAGTGCACTTTGAGAAATCCAGATCCCTTGTATCTGGTTTTCTCCCGGCTCCTTGACAAAGTAAAAACAAACTGTTAATAAAATACAGGGTGGTTAGGCTCTTGCCCTCACGCACTGTAAATTATTAACTCAACACAGTCAGCCGCGAAGACAACCTAGGCTTCACTGAACCGAAACGAGTATGCAGGTTTATCGCTTAACCACTGCATCAAACAACAACTCGTAACACAGAAAAGCCTTACCCCAGTCTAGCATTACCTGGACCACCAGAAAACAGGAATAATAATAATAACACCCAGGGAAATGCATATACAAGTGCAACAAACATAAATCAATCCTATTCTAAGTTAACCCTTCCAAAATAGGCTATCTAATAGGCAAGTATCTCGTGAGAACTCAAGCGATAATACGTTGGCTGACTAGCTCTGCACCAACGGGACCATGGAAGTTAAACAGGCAGGGAAAAGAGGAGATAAGAATGTAGGGTAGTAGAGAAAGTTCACATCAGTCAGAAGAATATATATAGTTAGCAAGGGAAATGAGAAGTCGCTCTGCCTAATGAGTTCTGATGAAAAAATGGCTAGACTTCCCTTTTTATACCCGGCCCTCTAGTGAGCCCAACGTGAACTACTAAGGACTGCCCACTGACAACCATTACGTAATTTCTCTCTCTCTCCTCTGGGATAGACAAAGGCTCCCCTAGCACTGAGGGGGGGGGGGGGGAGTGCTAGTGAGTTAGGCCCACCTCCCGCCTGGCGCACCCACTGACCCCCAACTGTGGCTGTTTCTCTTCCCATCATTACAAATAAGTTTTACACACAATACTTATAATTAATGATATAAAATAGAACTCGTTGACTCAGATGAAAACAAAATACATATTCATATTACTTATAGTACAACGGCTCACATGAACTAAGTTAGGAAATCTACATAGACTACAGCCAAAGTTCCTGCCCTGACGATCCTAGCGAGAGTGGGGCATGACTAGGCGTTCTGTACAGCATGCTCACACTGGACATGCGTCACACAACCCCCCCTCTTTCTTTTCCATTGTTACGGTCTTTATGAAAAAATGTATATGGCTCTATGTGATATTCATGAAGTAGATCTTTATTTTTAAGGTTCAGATGTGTTTCCGTTATACAAATAACGTCAACTTTCTCATTTAATAACAGACATTTGAGTTCGTCTATTTTGTTTCTTATTGAGCAGGCATTTATGGATATTATTTTTATATCATTTCTCTCAGCATGTGCTGGATTTGTTTTTCTTATTGGTGGGGATGGGTTTGGGGTTGTGGGGTTGTGACTTGAAGCCGGCGGGTTGGCTTGGGTGTGGGGTTGTTTAGGTTTGTTTTGTGGTTCAGGTAGGTAAATTTTTGCAACTTGTGGGCCATTGGGGTTGACGGTTTCGTTTAAATGGTTGTGATGGACTTGGAAGGGTTGGGCGGGGTTATTTATTTCTCTTAACTGTGCGGGTGGAGTTTGATTGGTTGGGGTTGTGGGAGGGCTTTTCCGGGGGTAGCGATGTCAATACTCAGAGGAGTCTATTAGCATAGTTATCTCTCGGTCCTGACTGGCGTTGTTTTCATGGGCAATGTAGGTTGCTTGATTTAGGGTGTCACTCATGTGCTGAACGCCTTTTTCTGATAAATGAATGCCATCTCCGCTGTACAGGGACGAGTTCCCTACAAAGGTGGTCCAATTGTCCACATACAGTACCTTCTCTTGTTCGCACATGACCTTGACTGCGTTGTTAATTTCTATGGCTCTATTTTGTCCGTATGAGCTTGTTTTAATCCGGGGTATGACGCCGCTTACCACACATTTCGTGGTCTTCCTTTTCATGACTTTAATTAGGTTCTCGAAATCTTTTTCTATGGTCTTAATTGGGGCCTTACCTCCGTCAAAGCAGTCATTTGAGCCAACATTGACGACTACACAGGTGCCCTCTGGTATGGCGGAGTTAGTTATGTCCTTCAAGATATGTTCGACTTTACCGCCTGGAATGACCTTTACTGACCTTTTTCCTCTGTTCTTGGTGGCAAAGGCAGCTCCTTGACCTCGCATGAGACTGTCACCATAGACTAGGGTGAGTTTCTCCTTCCCGCTGACTCCGTGATTTGATGGTTTCGTTGTTTTCCTGTCAGGAATTTTCTTGCCTTTCAAGCTTGCTTTCACGTGGTCAGTTACCTCGTGTGCAAATCTGTTTTTGACCTGGTGTCGCTTTTCCATTCCCATTCCCATTCACGTGGTCAGTTACCTCGTGTTCATTGTTTTCGGCGAGAACAGCAAATCTGTTTTTGATTGGGATACCTGGTGTCGCTTTCCCATTCCCTTGGGATTTGTTCTTCTTACGTCTGTTGACTACTGTCTGAAATGGATCATTGGATGGGTTTTCTTTTTGAAGATTTTTAACAACGTCGACTTGCTTACTCTCTATGTCCTTTACTCGCTCTTTTAGTAAGAAATTTTGATGCGAAAGTACACCTACAGTCTCCTTTAGTGTGAGATTATCTCGCTTCAGTTCGTCAGCCTGTGCCTTGTGTGCTTCTAATGTGCACTCCAAGAGCAAAAAGTTTTCACCAGTTAAACACATAAAATACTTGGCATTTGGATACCCATGACGCAGATACCATTCCTTGTAGTAGTTCTTGTTACAGGAGGGGCATTTAATTCTGATCGGTGCCATGATTTGGGGTTAGTGAGGGAGAATTTGCAAAAACGAAAGGTACAAAATGTTGGAGTGGTCACTTCCCTTAAAAGTTGTTCCGATGTTGATGATGCAGGTTGCAAGGTGTTGGTGGGGGGTGAGGGTAGTTTCTGTTACGTCGGCACTTTAAAAAGAAATTTGGGACGGGTTTTGGGGGTGGGGGGATGGTCCTAGGGCCCTTATTTTATACCCCTATTTCCCCTCATAACGCGGGTTTTGAGGGGGGGTGGGGGGGGGGCCGGTGTTACTTGTTGACACTTGGCGGCAGCTCCGGAGCGGTGCAGCCCGGGGGGGGGACGAACTAGGGATGAGAGGAGAAGAAAGAAAGAGAGAGTGGGGGGGGGGAAATTAATTGGGATGAGAGGAAAAGAGAAAGAGAGAGGGGGGGGTGAGAGTGAGTGAGAATGAGAGAGAACGAAAGGGAGAGAGAGATGGAGGGAGAGAGAGAGAGAGAGAGATATGAGCGAGAGAGAGAGAGGGAACGAAAGGGAGAGAGAGATGGAGAGAGAGAGAGAGATATGAGCGAGAGAGAGAGAAGGGCGGGGGTGAGAGTGAGAAAATGGAAGTGAGAGAATGAGAGAGAGAGAACGAAAGGGAGAGAGAGAGAGAGAGAGGATTAGTTTATTGAGGGGCTGTATTCACCCTGGTGGGGCACTCCTCGTAAAACGGAAGTTGTTGGAGGGGAGAGAGGCGGTGCCTTTAGTTGGGGTTGGGGAGGGGGGAGGGGGAGTTGGGAGGAGAGAGAGAGAGAGAATTAGTTTATTGGGGGCTGTATTCACCCGGGTGGGGCACTCCTCGTAAAGCGGAAGTTGTTGAGGGGACGGCAGTACCTTTTGTTGGGGTTGGGGGGGGGGGGGGGGGGAGTTGGGAGGAGAGGGAGAGAGAGAGAGAGAGATGAGAGTGATAGAGTGCGAGGGAGTTATTGAAAACTAGGAATTACAATGGATAGGCAGGTGGGAGTTGATGTGGGACAAATCAAAGGAGGTATTTAGACAAGGAGGAGATATTTAGGCTTATAGAGAGGGATTTTTCTATAGCTTGAGTGTGGCAGACCAAGATTTTTGCAAGAAGGATTCAGATAATGGGATGTGGGGATTGTAATTCGGTATGTTCTATATAGTGAGAGTTAGTGAAAGAGACAAATTTGTGTATAAGAGAGATTTATATGTAAAAATAGGTTAGGTAGTTTTTAGTAAGAGAGTTATTTAGATGATTTGAAAGAGACCGAAGGGTGTGAGTAGAGAGAGAGGATGGAGGAATGGGGATAATGAGAATTTATAAGGGATATTGGTAATACTAAGTTACAAGATACTGGTGAGGGCAGAGGGGAAAGGCAGCATGCACGGTGGGGTGGGGCAGGGGGCGGCGCTCGGAGTTCGGAAAGACACTTCCTTCTTGTTCGACCGCTACTGACTGACTGAGAGAGAGAGAGAGAGAGACTTCTAATATGATACAAACAAATAATGATAGCAATATTGTCATATGTAGCGCCCAACGTGTGCGAGTACTGTGTGCCCTGGCTGTGGTAGTGTAGGTGGTGGGGGCTGCCTAGACACCGCGGGTCTCTGCTAGACAGGACCACACGGGCTTGGGACGGGAGTGCAAACTAGACAGGTGCCACATACCTATTATTTTGTCGCAAAACTTAGTTGGGCTACTGTACCTCCAAACTCCTTGTATTGAGTATTGTTCACATGTGTGGGGAGGTTCCTCTCACACCGCTCTCCTAGACAAAGTTGAAAGGAAGGCCTTTCGTATCATTAACTCCCGTCCACTCACCAACTCTCTGCAATCTCTCTCTCTCCGCCGCAATGTTGCATCTCTCTCGCTATTCTATCGCTACTATAATAATCAGTGTTCCTCAGAGCTTTCCCAGTGCATACCACCTCCTTTACGTAGGGCATGTGGTACCCGTCTTGCAACTCAATCCCACCCCTACTCTGTGCAACTCTCTAACCCAAGAGTGAAACGTTACTCTCAAACTTTCTTCTACTCAACAGCTGAGCTCTGGAACTCTCTCCCAGAATCAGTCTTTCCCTCTTCCTATGACTTAAATTGCTTCAAACTCCGTGTGTCCAGGTATTTTGGCTCGATCGTCCCTTGATTTCGGCCCTGTCACTCTTTCAACTATGGGGGAGGCACTCGCTATAGGCAATTCTGCCTTTTGCCTCCCTCAATCACATAGAAAAAAAAAAAAAAAAAACTACAGTGACATCATTAAGGAAATATATTGTTCGGTTGAACCACGGTGTTGGTCATGACGGGATCCATTCTGTCTTTTTGAAACGCACTTCCGAGAAGTTCCTGGAACATTTATCCATGTTTTATAATATTTGCCTTTCACATTGTTATTTACCACATGATCTATTAAAAGGTACCATCACTCCAATAGTAAAAAATGCCAATAAAAACATTTCTGACTCAAATAATTACCGCCCTGTGATGCAGTCATCATGCATGTTAAAATTATTCGAAATGATAATGTTGGATGTTCTTGAGGAAAAAGTTGTGCTAAATGAAAGACAGTTTGGATTTCGGAGGGATTTGTCCACGGCCGATGCATGTTTTTTGCTGAAAGAAGTCGTGCACAGGAACTCAAATGTTAATTAAGGTTACAAGTGTCCTTACTTTCATAGATTTGTCCGAAGCATTTGACATGGTAAATAATTTTATTTTGGGCAATAAACTTATAGATATAGGAATTCCATCTGATCTCATATATATTATTATGCACTATTTACGTAATCAAAAGGCTAGCATAAAATGGCAGGGAGCACAGAGCAGTTACGAATACATAGAGCATGATGTAAGGCAGTGTGGTGTTCTGTCACCGTTTCTTTTTAAGCTTTATATAGATTATAGTTTAACAGATATCTGCAACATGAAAGAAGGTTCCAATTTTGGAACAAATAAGTTAAACATTTTGGCATATGCAGATGACATTGCATTACTTGCCAATTCCACCTCTAGTATGAATACACTTTATTATAAATTTTGCTCTTCAATTGACAAGCTTAAACTACAAATAAATAAGGGAAAAACCAAATGCATGGTTAGTGGTAATTTACATTTTCTAAAGGAACATAGTCACATTCAACTAGGGGAGGATGAGCTGGAATTGGTTAACAGTTATGAATACCTTGGACACAGCATTAATCATGATTTGAAAGATAAAGATGATATTGAAAAGAGACTCAGTACATTTTATGGAAGTTTTAATAGTATTATAAGAAACTATAGTCAGGTAGATAAAAATACCCTAAATGTTTTATCCAATTCATATAGTAAACCAGATTATGGTCTGTGTCTATGGAACCATAAAACTACATTGACATCCAGTTATTTTAAGGCTTTTGAAATAGCATTAGCTAAATCACTAAAACGATTGATAGGAGCACCACCCTTCGCCAGTAATCATCAGGTTGCTGATATTTGTAATCAACTGTTATTGAAACATAATGTAGCTCTATCTTACGCACGTTATCTTCATAGCATTTTTAGATAAAAAAAAAGCCTATTAGTAAAATCTAACCTATCAGTAATTAAAAATTGATATTTCTATTCATTTACTTACCATCTTTTCAAAAATATTTACAGCGTGGATGTGTCAAACACTGCCCTAGATATTGTACATGCTCGAATAACCTGAATTCAGAAACATGAAGAAAGGACTGGACAATTAATATATAACTTATAATACAAATAGTGATTCTCTAAAACTGTATAACTCTTATTTTGTTATACTTGCCATATTTGTTCCCCTAATTATAGATTCTCTATTAACGATTTTATTCTGACTGCTACAATTTCTAATAATTTTAATCTATTGCTTCCTATTATATTTTGCCGTGTTAACGGGCCCTTATGTGGATTATTATGTAACTATACAACAAACGTATTAAGTTGTGTGGATTAAGTCTAATATGTATTGATTATCTTATTAATCATATTTTAATCCTATTATCCTAAAGCTTCTAATAAGTTTAACAGATGTTCCTACTGGACTTCATAAAATAACTGAAGACTATGGATATTTATGTGTATGTATGTATATACATACAGTATATTATGATAATCTGTATATATAGTAAACATTGTAATTGTAATGTATTTTTTTGATATGTAGTTTATCTACGAAATAACATTGATTGATTGATTGATTGATTGAATATCCAGTTGTGTGTGCCCATATAGCACGCTTACACACCATGTTCCAAGCTATCCAGAACCGGAACCAGGTGGTAAATGGAATGGAAGAATTTAGCAGAGAATATTGGTCGGCGCTGAGATGGTGGAAGCTGGGAGAAGATGAAAGAAGAAGTTGATAAAACACATAGACTATAAATAATGGACATATCGGGATTCGAACCTTGGTTCATTGGATTACCAGTCCAGTGGCAAGACCACTCCACCACACCTCCCTTGTATTGGTCATAATGAAGAAAGCTTGATTATAGCTAGATTATGCTAATATACTTCTCCTTTAAGCTATCAATAAACATACCTTGTCCTCCAAAGCCTGCCCCTATTGTCCTAGCCAACTATGCATTCGTTTCACATATTTTTCTTTTTACTTTTACAAAATATCTTCAAGCGGAAAGGGAAGAAACTAGTATTAAAGATTTCCCTTGGGTCACTCGCTCTCTCGCAGATTGTGTTCCGAATTTTTTTGAGACCGGATGTAACGAGAAGCAATACAGCCAAACATTGCAACTTAACAACTTATCATTTTGTTACTGTTTCTTCCATCAGGGTTATCGTTCTATAACTTATAAATGCTATTTGGGAAAACTAATTGGGTTCCAAAACATTGTTTCCATTAATTACGAAATTTGTTACAGTTGCCGAGACATAAGCCTGTGTCACTTACAGTAAATTAGTAAGGCAATATAATGCTATCATAAATATATTTATAATCTAAAGGTAAAGTTATCCTTTTGCAATAATGATGTACATGGAAAACACCAGTCATTTACATTAATACTATGAGTCGTAACTGATGGTGTTGACATTACTAGTTATTGATGGTGGCCCAAATATAGGCAACACTTGAGAGTATTTGTACCAGGTGTATGTGTTGGCAACTGTACAGTGTTAGAGCAACTTACCTCGTGAACAAATTAAATGTTGTCCCGTTACAGAAAGTATTCAAACATGTGCATACATACTAGTTTGGTTGAATGTGTGGGGGTGGGGGTGAATCTACACTGTTATATTATACTATTATTACTATTACTGTTGTTATTAATATTATTATTAATAGTGCTACTATTACTGTTGCTAATTATAATAAAATCAACATATTAACAACATGATGCTATCATCATAAATAACATGGTGAACGGAGATAGAGCCACACAAACTTTGCAGTATTTGTGTTTTCAAAGAATACGTATGGTTTTAGCCAAAGCAAACATATGCATGGGTAAATAATGAACGAGATATATATATATACTATATAAATATAAATAGAGAGAGGAGAGGGAGTGATGGTGTACTTGTATCTTAAAGGGGGATTGGCCGGTTTTCTGGACCACTTTCTCCCTCATGTTTAGCCCCATTAGTTTTCAGATGTCAAGATGTTTGCCCCATTAGTTAGTCGATTTTAAGACCTTTCGCCTCATTTCGTCGTCAATATTTACACCTTTCGTGCTATTTAGGTGTCGATTTTTTCCCTGGCGAATGATAGTGTGTTGAATTGTGACCCCGAAGAAAGGACAAAGATGAAAAAAAGAGAGCATTGTCTACCTGGACAGTGTGCTGATACCGTGACATTCCCCTTGGTAATACAGGAGTGACAACAGGACTCATCACCACGTGCGCACCAGACTCTCTACGGGCTCCTACCTTATTTATTCAAATCCTTTAAGTAACATTTGTTTTGTAAAGAGTTTAGAAGATTACAGTAAGGGTTAATAAGATATGCTAAGATTCACATTAACGTAGATTTTCAATTCTTCACTTCTCCTATATATTCATAACTCGGTTTAGAGAGAACACCACACTTCTATCAGCGGGATTAATATATATATATATATATAACTCTTCGAGTATAGGCTCCTGTATTCTTATGAGGAGTACTATAGATATTTGTTCAGGAAATTATACATGCACCTATACACGTAAAACCAAAGTGAACTATTCAGATCTTGTTTCTATGCTAATATCATCAGCGGGGTACGTAAGTTATAGATGAGTTGTTCACAGAGTGTTTTACCATTCAGTCTCTTTTATTGACTATTATAATTGATCATGCTTCATGACGAATATTTCACGTAGTGTTCAGTTTGAGTTGTTTCTAACTCTGTATTTCACGTCGCATTAATTATCCACCCGGCGAGAATATCTCAGTCACGCATACATGACTATTGTATTTATTTAAACCATTTATGAATTTATATTCATTACTTTGACTCTTCGAGTTCTTTGAGTTAATTCTCTTGTAACCATTGCCTTAACGTAAAGGTAAAACTTAAGTCAAATAGTACCTTATTTACCATAACCTCAGTGCTGTATGTATGCCGTCGCAGTAACTGATATTTTCACTCAGCGTGAAGCTACCTCTCCCCCCCCCCCCCCCCCCCCCCCCCCCCCCCCCCCCCCCCCCGCTAAATTCCCTTCAAAGTACTATTTATTGTTCGAGACTAAATCTCTCTGTGTACACTTGTTCTGTGTTTACGATAGAACATTCGATTAGTATTATTTGTCCTATTGTATAACCTAATCTACACTCTCCTAGGTCATCAGTTATCCTAGGACTAATTACATTCATAATTCATGCTTAGTGTTCGATCGAAGTGTTCCTCTCCCTACAGGACTTTCGATTTCTTATTTATATCTATCTGAATTGTACCCTAGCTAATTAAGGAATAATACTTGTGAAACTCAATTGTGTACTCTGTGTCCATTGATTATTATTGTTGCATGATTTATACTATTGGAGTTAGTTATGGTCCAGTGAGAGTGTTCAGATTCCCTATTCTTTCCTAAGGTGGAAAAGCGGAATCACTATCAAGCACGTTAAATTATGACGTCCCATAACACTGACTTAAACTCCATGTGCTGAGGCATTTTGGCTCAAATGTTTCATGATTATGGCCCTGTCACTCTTTCAACTCTGGAAGAGGCACTCTTCACAGGCATCCACATAGAAAACACAAAATAAACACAATACTATTTATATATATATAAATATATATATATTTATATTAAAATAGAAAGACGGCCGGCCAATCAGCGTGATCCTTTTAGCCGAGCCTTTTGGCCAGATAACGTGGACATTCCAGGCATGACTTCCACCGTCTGCACACCTCCTCGATTAGCCAATCAAAAGGCTCCATTGTCGGAGCCGAAAGATGCCCGTACAGCCTTGCCTAAAGACTCCCTTCTTTCACAGACCGTTCCTTCGGATTGCAATCTTTTAAAACACTTAGTGCCATCCCTATACTCCCGTAAGTCACTACAAGATAATTGAAAACGACTTCCTGGGACATACTATAGAGAGAGAGAAGAAGAAGAGATAAAATTAAATATGCCGCTCGCGCATGCCTAGCGGCATCGAGCCTCGCATGCGACCCAGCCAATCACAGTGCGGGAGAGCGGGGGGCAGGACTATAAAGGGAGGGGGTTCCCGTGACTACTCCCTCGGGCCTGGCCTCACTCTCACCTACGTGGAGATTACACCACCAGTATCCCTCCGCCTGGTGCCAGATTACTGGTTTACATACCTGTAGCCAGACAATTCAAGAGGGGCGACAGATAATAGCTGAGAGTGACCGTTTCCAGGAGATAAAGAGAAAGAGAGAGAGATCATGTTAACTGACCCAGTGGTTACCCCTAAAAAATTAATGTGTTCTTATTAGAACAGACTAAAGAGAAATAGACTTGACTTACGAAACAAAATAAAGGGATGATGTGTTCATAGAGTATTTGTGTTTATTGATAGAGAAGGCTCCATGCCATTAGCTACCAAATAGATAGGATCTTATAGGACGAGAATTAATTAAAGTAAGAGGGTTTGAGATTTGAAAGCAACTATAGGGTTCAGTAGGAATAATAGATAGTTGCGGATAGATGAGCTTCAGCTTAGGGAGATAGATATATATATAGGAAGGACACCAGTCCAAATGTGAAGGACACTAGTCCAAGAATTAAACTATATCTTATGTTGTGGAGGAAATTGAATTAATAATCTTATTAATGGTTAGTCCGTCGGTTGAGCGGCGATAGGGAATAAGCCTAAAGTAGAATCTTTGAATTAGTAAGGACGTATCTATTGCGTTAAGATATTATGTACGTATCCAGGAATACGTGTAACGAATAAAGAGTTAAATATTGTAAAGGATAAAGATTGTTTCCTACGCGGAGACTTAGATGACCTACGGGTCTGTATTGTATTAGGGTTAAGATATTGTGTTAAGATAATTTATGTTCAGGTGTAACGGACTACGCGTTCGATGCTGTAAAGGGGTGGTGAGATAAAGATTATATCATTTGTGGGAAATTAAGTGGTCTACCGGCCAGTGTTGTATTCAGGTGTTGTATTGTATTAGGGTTAAGATATTGCGTAGTATTAAGATAATTTATGTTCAGGTGTAACGGACTACGCGTACGATGCTGTAAAGGGGTGGCGAGATAAAGATTATATCATTTGTGGGAAATAAAGTGGTCTACGGGCCAGTGCTGTATCCAGGTGTTGTATTGTATTAGGAGTATTTATGTTCGTAACGCCCCGGTCTTATAGATAGACATCCAGGGGCTCGGTAAAGGTTATATTATTTAGGAAATAGCATTTGTGATTTAGATTTGCGAATAAGAGTCTTTGGTCAGAGAATCCCTGGTCTCTTAGTTAGACATCCGAGGGCGTTGTAAAATATATTAGTTGAGTCTGGTAACCTGCAATGAATCGAAGTCGAAGTGAGTCATTACCTGAATAGCGGGAATCCAAGTATATGGTAACGGGAGCTCTCGAGTCCCAATGTACTATCTGGTGTGGGTCAACGAACTATTCAATATGTGTATTGAACTCATTTTGGCCCGAACAGGAAGTGGGTTACTGGACCCGTGTTAGCTTAAGAGTTGGGTTGTTAAATAAATATACAAAACTCCAACAACTGTCTAATTATTCCCCCACCTTATTAGTGTGCTTGAACTTAGACATGTAAGTACAATATATATATATATATATATATATATATATATATATATATATATATATATATATATATATATATATATATATATATATATATATATATATATATATATATATATATATATATATATATATATAATATATATGAATGTATATATATATATATATATATATATATATATATATATATATATACAGTATATATATTTTCTATGGAGTGACATAGGCAAAATTAAGGGACGTTCGAGCCAAAATGCCTGGACACACAGAGTTTTTCAAGTCATAGGAAGAGGGAAAGACTGATTCTGGGAAAGAGTTCCAGAGAACAGCAGTTGAATAGAAGAAATACTGAGGTTAACGTGTCACTCTTGAGTAGGAGAGTTGCACAGAGATGTGGTGGGATTGTGTTGCAAGGCAGGTACAACGTACTCTACGTAGAGGAGGTGGTATACACTGGGAAAGCTCTGAGGAACACAGATTATTGTAGTAGCGATAGAATAGAAAGACAGATGCAACATTGCGGTGGAGAGAGAGAGATAGCAGAGAGTTGTTGAGTGGACGGGAGTTAATGATACGAAAGGCTTTCCTCTCTACTTTGTCTAAGAGTGCGGTGTGAGAGGATCCTCCCCACACACGTGAACAATACTCAATACAAGGACGCAGTGTGGCAAGAAGCTGTGCAGGGGTAGAAGACCCCTTGAGGCGGTTGAGCACACCCAGCTTCTGGGAGGCTGCGTTAGCAAGACTGGTAATATGGTTCTTCCAGGAGAGAGGAGATTAAAAATAGACACCGAGAATATTGAGATAAGATGAGGGATTGATTTTTGTATTGTTGAAGTGTTAGGGATAGTCCTCTGGGAGTTCCAGATGGGTGATAGGATGAATAAATTGGGTTTGGGAAGCATTAAAGGCAACAAGGTATTCGCTGCCCCAATTGGAAATAGTAGTTCGATCAGAAGATAAGAGTTGTATGGCTTCACTACGTTTGTTTTTGAAGGATTGCTGGCTGGGGCATTCAGGAAAACTAATTGAGTAGTGTAAGGTAGATTCGGCGTATGAATGGATGGGACTGGAGGTACAATTGAGAAGATCATTTATGAAAATTAGAAAGGAAATGGGATATAGAATTGAGCCCTGAGAAACACCGGAGTTGATAGGATGAGGAAGTGAACAATGGCCGTCCACAATTGCAGTTATGGAACGGCCGGAAAGGAAATTAGAGAAAAAGGCACAGATGGAGGGATAGATCGGTTATTATGTTGGTCTTACTTCTTAATCTCAGGAGAATATTTATAGGTCCATCGGCTGCTGCAACAATATTCTATAATGGATTTATGAAGAGGTGTAACTTAAAAGGAAACACTTGTTAGGTTATTTTCTATTTTAATATCAGCAAAATATAGATTTGGATATGACTTAGATTGTGGAATGCTGTAAGGAAGCACTGTATATAATAGCCACTGTAGAAGTACTGTAAGGGAGTACTGTGTCTACTTAATAAAGTTTGTAGAAGCTCGTTGAGGAATGCTTGATTCTACGATATTAGTGAAAGCAACTAGGACATCTATAATTCCTGTATTCATTTATTCCTGAAAACGAAGATATATAGATTAGAAAGTATAAGATTCTAATGATGTCACACACTTTTGGTATTGTTGAAATAGCGTCACTGTACGCGGACACTGATTAATACCTAGCGTGATGAAGGTATCGACCGTCCTATTGGCTGTTTGGTCTGCTACTGAGCCCTAGGGCTCAGGCACGGGTGTGGTAGTGTCGTGTGGTACTACAGTAAGTGTGACAAATAGTTGCTGGCAATCTCCTTGGGTGTTTCGGCAATTGTTTGTGAGTCACGTTGCAAGGGCTGTGAAAACGATGCTTACGTTTGTAGTTTTAGACCAAGGGAGTTGAAAGGTGAGGTTACCACTTATGCAAGTGTGTAACTGATATTGAGATGTTATATATGTTATGTTATACTACAGTGTACAGTCGACTATAGATACACTGTTACACCGCTCGGCCACGTCAGCTGAGGCCCACCGAAGCCAAAATAAAGAGAAGCTGACATATATATGTGGGAAACGACACATAGGCAGAGTAGAGAATCAAAGTGTATTCTACGTTTCGCCGGTGAAGGATTTTTCAGGAATGAAGAAGCCTGAAGAAGCCTTCACTGGCGAAACGTAGAATAAACTTTGGTTCTCTACTCTGCCTATGTGTCTTTTCCCACATCTGTCATAGCCAACTCTGTATATTTCCCATAACATATATACACATTTTATTCATCCCTAGATCCTAAATAACCCTGTTCCCAGTGTATAGCAATGCCAAAGAAAGTGTGGTAAAGGTGAGGATCAACTTACACGTTTGCATCAGCAGTAGCCACTTTTGCCATACGCCTACGAACCAGGCGATCAACCCTGAAAGACGACGGCGACAACCTACTAGGAAAAGGATGATGACGAGGAGAGTCAAGGTAGGGGTTACTACAGTAGGATAGAGGACTTCCGGGTTAATAAACATCGGAAGAGATGAACCAACTCGGTGGTTAACCTCTCCGCTGCGTAGGTGGGGTAGTGACCACCCCTCCCTGTGCGGAGGTATTTAGAGTGTTTCCTACACTCAAATTGTCATCGTACCATAAATAGCATTAATACTTATCCATATCCGCCTATTTTACGTTGATTATAAAGGTAATAACCTGTTACCGCAATAAAACAAGTGGAAACAGCGTTTGGATGGTCAAAATCGGCGATAGAGGCCGGGAGTTACATAACGTATGGCTCAGGCAGCCTGCCAGCCAGCCAGCCGTGAAGACGGCTGGAGAGACACTGTTGCGCGGTAGTCTCTCTCTCGCTCTTTCACACGCTTGGTAACACAGATGACCACGCCCTGCTAGCAACTCGCTAATGTTAGCACAAATATATACCTAAGAATAAGGGAATAACAGGGAAAAAAGGTGATAATTGAAGGGGGTGGAAGGAGGGGATGTGGAGGAGTGATATTTGGCATGGCCAAGGGGCAATTAAAAAAAAAAAAAAAATACAAAAAATTGATACTGGGCTGATTTAAATGTTTTTTTTTAGGCCTCGGATTATATAAGACTTCCCGCAGCCCACCAGTAAAACTCATATCAGTCTTGATGCACTTGCCGGGTTAATAAACTATGACGAATTTAAGACTTTCACTAGGTTTAGTGTGCTCGGTTTGATGATGAGGTCCGATGAATAACATGGGCAAGAAATGTTAATAAGGATGAACTCTGAGGAAAGGTTAGTTATCAGGGCAATGTGCTGATGTGAGGGAAGTGTGTGGATGAGTGAACTCCTAACTTTTGCAGTGATCAGGTACCTGATACATCCAATATGCATGAAATACATTTCTTGAGTCTAGACAAACAAGGGACACCTGGGTCAGGTTTGGGAAGTAAAAGAAGTGAATATCTAACAAGTGATGAAACACTGGGAGCCAGGGTGTAAGAACAGTTTTTCAATGAACCAGAGTCAGTCACAGTTGTTTGAGTCAAGGTAAGTTCGCATGCAGCTTTGTCCGGGGACACAAAGGAAAACACATACGTAGGACACACATACAGGTGAAGATACGAGGACCTACATGAATTAAGAACTTCCTTGTCAGTCACAGTTACACGTTGAAGGTCGTCGGAGACAAGTATCATGCCTGCTGTGTCAGTCACGGTAAGTAACCATCCGTCTATAAGAAACGGGAACGATATTGGAAACATTGTGTTGTAATTCTAACCTTAAGTTTGTCCTTGAAAGTGTGACTTTAAAGGTAATGTACTGCACAGCTGATACTTTTAGATGTGAATCCTTTCGGCATGGCTCGAAATTGGCCTAGTTCGACATCACAGATACCGATCGTGAATGTACAGTCTAGTCTTCCAAAGTCAATCCATAAGGTGATGGACATCCACTTAATTAAGAAAATTTAGTCTTTGCTCACTTAGAACAAAAACGTCGCTATAACGTTATGAGAACGAGGTACTTTCGTTACCGTTACGTAACGTAAATATTACGTAATTGTGTAGAGTTGCGGCGACGTATTACCGACGTAATAACACGACGTAGTTATACAACGCAATATCGTAGCTGTTACGTTGTTAAGACGAATTGCTTTGGTTACCATTACGTTATGTAAACACGTAAATATTACGTAATTGTGTAGAGTTGCGGCGACATATTACCGACGTAATAACACAACATAGTTCTATAACGCAATATCGTAGCTGCTACGTTGTTAAGACGAATTGCTTTGGTTATCATTACGTTACGTAAACACGTAAATATTACGTAATTGTGTAGAGGTGCGGCGACATATTACCGACGTAATAACACAACATAGTTATATAAAGCAATATCGTAGCTGCTACGTTGTTAAGACGAATTGCTTTGGTTACCATTACGTTATGTAAACACGTAAATATTACATAATTGTGTAGAGTCGCAGCGACGTGTAATCGACGTAATAACACGACGTAATTATATAATGTAATATCGTCGCTGTTACGTTGTTAAGACGGATTGCTTTGGTTACCATTACGCTATGTAAACACGTTAGTAGGATGCTATCAACACGTAATTAGCACGTCCTGAATACGTGATACATTACGTAATGAAATACAACTTGGGCACGTTGATGCGACCAACATATGCATGTAATAGGTACGTGTAATTTTATTATTATGCTCACGTTAACACAAAACGTTATTAGCATGTTATTCATTACATCAGCAATTACGATGACATAACGTCACTGCGAGCGCCCACAATAACGAGGTAAGTATGTATTATTATGATGTTATTGGCACGTACCGTAGTACGTCAATAGTACGTGTTTTATAATGTAATGATCACGTTCACACGAAACGTTATTAGGATATTAACGATTACGTCTGGAAGCATGAAGTTATTACGTCATTGTGAGCACCCACATTTACGTGGTAACTTCGTGTTATTGTGATGCTATAGGCACATAACAATTACGTCAGTAGCACGTGTACTTTTAACGTAATTATTATGTTAACAAATAATGTTTTTAATATGTAATTCATTACGTCGGTAAGTATAAAATTGTTACGTCATTGTGAACATTCATTTTTACGTAACAAGTACCTGTAATTATGATGCTATTGGCACGTAACATAGTACGTCGGTAGCAGGTGTAATTATAATGTAATGACCACAGTAAGACAACACGTTATTAGCAAGTTACACATTACGTCGGGAAGTATGATATTATTACGTCACTGTGAGCACCCACATTTACGTGGTAACTAAGTGTTATTGTGATGCTATAGGCACGTAACAATCTAAGTCAGTAGCACGTGTACTTTTAACGTAATGTATACGTTAACAAAAAACGTTTTAAGTATGTCACTCATTACGTCGGGAAGTATGACATTGTTACGTCACTGAGCGCCCACATTTACGTGGTAACTCCGTATTACTATGGTGCTATTGACACATAACATAGTACATGGGTAGTACATGTACTTACAATGTTATGATGACATTAACTCAAAACGTTATTAGAATTTTACCCATTCCTTCGGGTAGCAGTTGATTCTTTACATACTGAAGTAAGATTTGTGTATCTTGTAGAGATCTCATTATTCTATGTGACTAATACTGAATAATATTTGAAACTATTTACAATAAGAATTATTTTCAACTTTATCATTTTTCTATTCTATCTGATCTTCAACAGAGATATGTGAGAGTACAAAGTAAATAAATGTCATGTGATGTGCATTAAACAAGTTGTATGTATGTTACTGCGATTACTTATTATGTAAATGGAATGAATCGAAGAATATAAGCTAGAAGTCCAGCTTTAGAAATGTCAAAATCACAACTATATAATACAATATAATCTCAATATTTTGCCAGTTTCCACAAATAAAAAACACACTTACCTGCATACATACAGTAATTTGTTTTGCCTCCTTTAGTCCTTGCTTTTCCAACACTCGCTGTTGTGGTATTTTGTTTTTGTGTAGCCTACTCTGATTTCACTTTTCCCATCACACTTCACATTACATTCATAATTGATGACCACAATGACAAACATTTTGCCTAATTGTTTTTATCAATGATAGAGCCTCATCACCTTTGACAAGGTACTACAATAACGCTGGCTACAAACATACAGTACATTCGCCAGCATAGCCACTTCTGCATATTAGGTTCCAGATCTATTTTTCGCCATATACATATACTTACCAAGCCTAACTCTGACACTATGGTGAAGTACTGTATTGTTGGCTCCACCGCCATGAAATCTACCAAGTATTGTCTGTCTGAGGTGCAAACCTTCAACAATTTCACATCAACATAATCCAACACCCATACTTATGTTCTCAGGAAATCTCTTCACACTACAGTAGTTCGATGGTGTGCTGTCATTGTGTCAAGGTTTATATATAGAATCTTGAATAATTCTACCAATGGGGTTCATATTGTCAACAGACAGATACATTTGCATCAATTACATAAAGGATATAAATGGAAGTTATGTAAAGCCAACCATTAGATGAGGTTTTCTATGATCATCAAATGCTGCATTACTCACAAATGTTTGTACATATGATGCTTATAAATATACTGTCATTACTCTCATATTTTGCACGTGGTATATAACCTACAGTTCATAGACCTCATAAAATAATTAGTCTTTAACTAAACACCTAACTAAAGCCATTGAAGTTGAATATTTAATGCATTATATATTAATAAAATAATATAAGTTTATATTTTATATTGGATATAAAATTCCATTTACATGTTAGTGAATTTAGCTAAGTAAAAACAAATTATAAACATACGAATGTCTTATTACAGCAAATATTTCCAGTACATTGATAAAATACTCCATTTTATGTAGTAACGAGTATGTCGGTGATACATCTCATTTAGACATTGAAATAGCAATAGTTTTTGCCTGTTGATCAAATGGACTAGAATTTGAATTCCAGGACGATTAGTAGGCTACTGCATATATCATGTGGTGTCAGTATTCGGGCAAGTTAGTAGTACGGGAAAAGTAAAACAAAAATAAATAATTTCAATTTGCTTTAATGGTCATAAATAAAATCATAATTTTAATTTTGCTTTTGATGTATGCACTGGACAATAAAAGGGAAATATTGTGTAATGACTTGGCATATCCGATTCAAAAGGTACCGTACCGGTACACAACACATGTGTTATCCTGAATTTTGATTTTACACAATAGCTACCAATCTACAGCTGTTACTAGTACGTTCCAGTTTTCTCGCTAAACATATTGCAATTTTGCCTTTGAGATCACAGAATAGTTATTGAGCAAATCATAGCACCAAGGTAATTTCATACTTAGGATGATTGACCTTTTACGCCTACTACTGGTATATTCTACTACTGGTCTAGTTTCCAGCACTTCTGCCTTAAGGCCGCGTCATACAAAACTCGAATCCACCAGACCCCACTGGAATCGAACTTTTCACCGGAATTGACGAGAATTATGCGGCCTTAATGGAGTGTGACTTCAGAGTAGAATGCGACCCGTCAATGACCGGAATGTAACTCGAACGTAACTCGATGGAATCGAATGTAACCCAAATATGAGTCGATGTTAACCAGTAAGTGACTCGAAGGAAACCGGATGTGGAAAGAAGACTATTCGATCCCAAGTCGAATGCAACACAAATGACCGGAATGTCAGTATATCATGACCAGAATTACATGAAGTTAAGTCGAACGTAAGTGGAACTAAGTTGAACGTAACTCGAACGTAAGTGGAACGTGACTTGAATAGGCAGGTGACTCGATGAGGAACCTTTGAGTATATAAAGGGAGGATTGGTTCACAGGCACACCAGTAGTAACAGGGCACTCACCACGGCAACATAAGCACTTTCAATCACATACACACATACACGTACAGAGGGGAGGGGGTGGGGGGTGGAATAGGGTTTTTCTGGACCCCGTTCTCCCTCATGTTTAGCCCCATTAGTTTTTGAGATGTTATGACGTTCATTCCATTAGTTTGGCGGTTATAACAAAAATTGCCCTATTTCTTTGTTAATATTAAGACCTTTCGTGCCATTTAGGCATAGGTTTATTTCCTGGCGAGCGAAAGCGAGCCTGTAACTTTAGGAGGAACTGGCCATCGGCTGGGACACTTTTCTACCAAATTTTTTACAAATTAATCTCGAATTGAGTGTGTTTTTTAAGCTTTGATGGATGTCTAGCGAAGAAAGTAAAAACAAAAAAATATATATAGGCTAAATAAAAAATAGACCAAAAAGTAACCCTACCCCCTTAACTCACACAGCTTGGGTGAAGGAAGAACACTTTTCATTGGTAGACACAACTGAGGGGAAGCCGGAGAACTTTAAGGTGTGGAGAGTTAGATGAGTAAGTTTGATTCCAGGTACTACTTGAAATATAATGGCCTCGTATAGGGCCGATTTTATATTTTATTTTATATATTATTATTTGTTTTTGTTTTTTTCAATCCGTTATATATTTGGGGCCGCACCTAGTCGAGTTATATTCTGGTTGTATTCCAGTTACCTTCTAGTTGGATTCCACTTGTATTCTAGTACATCTAGTCATGTTCGAGTCGACACCCAGTGTACACTCGATACATCAAGCAAGTATGCAGTCATCTACCAGTCATATTCTAGTCGGCATCCAGTTGTATTCGAGTTATATTCAACTCTCATTCCATTACATTCAATTTTAAAGTGGAATAATCAACTTGTCATCCAGTTGACTTCCGGTCATTATCGAGTGGCATCGAGTTACATTCAAGTAATTCGAGTCGGCATCGACTATAAAAATTACATCAGAACATGACCAGAATAGGTAGAATGCGACTCTAATGCGACTCGAATGTGACCAGGATACGACTAGAATGTAACTCGATAATTTTTAACGGTTTTTTCACTCGATAAATCGTAGAAAGTTAACGCATGTACTAACTTTTTGCTCACTCACTCGATCAATCGAGTGACGACTAGAACATCACTCGAAACAAAGAATAGACAAGAATCTAACCAGAACACATACAAGAATAGACCAGAATGGGGAAGAAGTGGCTAAAATTTGAATTTTTGAATTAATTCCGGTGGGTTCTGGTGGATTCGAGTTCTGTATGACGCGGCCTTTATACAGTGATAGCGATAGAACTCGAACAAATGGTGTCATATTGGATAACATTTGTTATAAGAACAAATAAATGTAAATACTGGTTTGGTAACACATTTGTAGATAGTGGAATAGGCAAACAAATGCTATAGTAGGATCAAAATAATATTAGATGGGCACATGGACAATATGGTTTGGGAGTGAAAGGGATTTGCCTAGTGTGGGCAAATTAGCTTTCTGCAAACTCCAGTTTTCTTATGTGTTTATGTACAGTCGTCGGAATAAGTTGTTTACCAGCCAATCATGTTCAGTATACAAATGAAACTGGTACCGGTAGGCTATAATCATCAATGGAATAAACTTTCCCTTGCACATATTATATACAAACTGTCGAGAGAGTTACTTTTTAAATATCATTTATAAACTGTTCCCACCCATATGTAGGCTAATATTTGTATAATGAATATCCAAGGATTGTAAATAAACTTATTTCGACGAATTTACATGCAGATGAGTGGGTGAAATCTTAAAGTGTTTATTATATATTGATGTATATTTATGTGAAATCTAATATATATAAAAGCTGTTAATATTGGTATTGCATAGTCTACTTACAGAACGGCAATACATTATATTAACTTAACTTAGTAAAAGCGCAAGCGCAGGGACACTAACGGATAGTCCATTTCACAACACCTCATAGGCCTAATCTCATTCTGTTGGCAGTAAACACAAAATAATCACAGTGTATTATACCTAGAAAAGGGTCATTCATATTACTTGCCAATTACAGTATCTCCGATTCTCACTTAATCTATGTGTATTGTGACGCTCACCGCTTCCCCCAGAACTGCATGGCTTACTCGCTAGGACTCGCCAGGGCAGAGAATATAGCTACAGTCTACCTATCATTGTGTACTTTCCTTCTCGAGAAAGCTTGTGTTGCAGACAGTTCAGAACTGTTCTTTATTTTCGTCTGTCACAATCCTTTCTATTTTATGTAGTCAATTGAAAGTATTGTGTTAAGTAGTTGAATGATGGGAAGGTGAGCTGGAGAGGGAGAGAGAGAGAGACAAGGTGATGTGACTTGGTAGTGAGTGCGGCGTGTGGCTGGCCCCCTTACATAGGCCTCGCGGGATTCGTTGACTCCTGCCTAACACTGCCTACTACGCGGCTGCTTACTGGGCGACTGTCGCGCGCCCTCGTGCCATTCTTGCGAACTGGGACTCCAGCCAGGAGGTCCATGGGAATATCCTTGTCAGATCCTTCCCAGACAGCATACTCTAAGCATCTCCCTTGAACTGTCCCACACTCTTGTCTTAGAATCTTTCTATCCTACTGCCTCTATCATTTCCACTACTTCCTCACCTTTTATTAATATCAATTCCCCTCTGGTTCTCTGCATCCACACCTTGAATTGGTGGCCAGACTGTATTATATGCTGGATCTCACATTTCTTATGTACTAGATTAAGGTTGAAGATAGTCATTGTCTTTTTGGGAGATTGTATTGCTCAGACTGTCTCCATCAATCACTAGTGTTTCTACAGGGTTAAATAATGCTAGACTAGGGATCAGGTACCTTGCTGTTGGTGTTTTCAATGTGTGTAGGCTACTTTTTAGCTACACGACACTACGGATTCTGTGGGTTACCTGGGTGGATCTTTTGTCTGTGTACCTTGGAGTTTAGACTGTGTAGTGTGTGAGGGCTGCTTGCCTAATCCACCCAACACTGTTCTAACTCTATTTGCTTTTACTTTTGAGGGTCGCCAGGAGGATACTCGATACTTGTGATCGAGAATCCTCAAGAGAGCACCCCTTCATATTAACGTAATCAGGCCGCACAGACCCAAGGTCCACACTAGGCTAGGAGCTGCCTTGCTCCACCAGAATTCTGTACCTTTGTGCATCCCAGCTAGACTTTATTAACCCGGGTAGACATTAGCTGGATTAGATCATATACTCTTTTATGCATACCCATTATTTTTACACAAGCATTTTGAGGTCTAGGTTGCTGTAGAGAGACACAACCAGCATAGACCGGTTTTGTTAATAGGAGTACTACTTTTTCGTGGCGAGCATTATTACAGTTGCACCGCTTATAATATTCTTGTGTCCAATAACATTATATGTCCAGCCTTTTTGTGTATTTAGCCTACACGTGCATTGTCCTGCCTCCTGCTATTTTGTGGTTCCATTTCCGATACGTTCTTCTTAGTAGCATCCGACATTATTCAGAAGATTCCTTGTTCGGTGCTTGAGGACTTTACAACACTTTCTTTCATAAAGGAGTGACATATTATTGATTAAAGTAACGTTAAGTAAACCTTCTTCTTGTTTGCATTAGATCACTCTTGTGATTTAATTAAGTTAACTATCTTTTCCTTGTGTACCATAACTAAGCAACCATATGTTATAGGTAATAGGCTGTTTCAGAGAACATCAGCCTATAGTAGAAGCACATAGATACTGAGAGTTAAGATACCCCGCTATCGCAGATATAACTCTGGAGGGTATATGTGTTCTTTGTTCGACGGGATTATATATCAGGGGTTGGATCTAGCGTTTCCGTTGTTGCATTTACGCCAGTCTAGTGCAATGGATAAGAGCCACTGATTTATACGAGACCCGATCGTAACAGTATATTGTACTGCCGCTATCAATAACCCAACCATATTGGTTCACCACGATTCTATTTTCAGCAGTTTCTTCCACATCACATATTCACGTTGCTTTAAGTTTATTCTAGCTATATTTAGACGACTTTGTGCAGTTTAAGAAGGATCTGTGGTAGTAAAAATTATAAAGTGAGATAGTTTGAAGCATATTAGTTGGTGGCGGCCCATTCTAAACATAAATTAATTTAATAGTAGCCAGAATAAAGGAGAAAAACAAAACATCGCCGGTACAGAAGGGACTAAGCTCGAATGAGGCTGACTTAATTAATTTATGCCCGGTTCACAAGAGACGTCTTTTGAGGTTCCGGTTTTGAGCCTGTAATGTCACATACGAAAAACGGACACAGAAAAACAAAGTTTAAACGAGCGTTGCGTGCCGCATTCCAAAGTGCAGTCCGGACTCTGAAATGCGGAACATACTTTTCTGGATGCAAGGTAAACAACTTGAACTAGACGATCGTCAACATGACTGAGAACAGATCTTTCTTGGTGCTTCTTTCCAAATTTTGAAAGAAGATGTACCACCACAATTCAATGCATAATATTATCAACTAGGGCAATAGATCAATCAAAACTGTCACATAGCCTACAGTTGCACACATATTTATGTAAGCTCTGTTCCTCTCTGTGATCATATTCATGGAAATATATTGCGCATGATTGACTTACGAGTGTAGCACTTAACTCATTTTATTAGTAAAGTTATTATTAAAAGAAACTGCAAACGCAATTGATTCTTATACTAATTTTACTTTCATACATCAGATCACGATTAGAAACAGAACTTAAGTGGGCAACGGTACCTGGACATAATTATGCGCACTGTAAAAGGGAAACAAGATTTTAGTGGAGAAGCATGTTGTTGCTGTTGTTGTGTAGTTTTAGATCTAGTTTGGTGTTGTATAGTCTGTATCTGAAGGTGAACGAAGGAGAACATGTTTACTTTGGTTGTGCCGCGCCAACTACCAGGTACACGATCAATAGGAAATCGTATTTATACTGCCTTAATATTTGTGTCATCATTAAAATTATATATACGGCACAGAAAACGACACGTGTGAACCGGGCTTAACCCCTACTTTACCAGAGGGTATTACTATAAATATAACCTTCAGTACCAAGCATTGTAGCCAAAATGGCTTTAAAGTCGAGAGAGAGCATCCTCTCAACCTGAAAGCTGGACGAGTACTGAGCCAGCTCGCCCGTGGGACCTTAGATACACTCTGAGAAGTGTTGCCAAGATCTCAAAGCAATGTTTACAAGTCATGGTGCCAGGTACCGCTCGGTACAAGGACCGAGTATTACTGACACACGTCGTACGGTGCTGGTACTGGCGAATTACTTTTTTACTGTCGGCCAACGTACGTCGCTGGCAAAGAAGGGGTTAAGGTTGATCAAAGTGTACCAGTTACTCACTCAGTGTTGAATGATTGTAAATGTTGTGTCTGTATGATTTATATCAATTGTGATTATATTCAAGTCAAAGAACTTTGATTATCATCTG
Organism: Paralithodes platypus; assembly: GCA_032716605.1. Taxonomy (NCBI): domain Eukaryota; kingdom Metazoa; phylum Arthropoda; class Malacostraca; order Decapoda; family Lithodidae; genus Paralithodes; species Paralithodes platypus. The sequence continues at coordinate 16,650,942 of CM064578.1, forward strand.
ACCACAAGCCACGTAGGCAGACGTGTAATTAAGAATATACGGCCCTATAGCAATACACTGCATCTAGAAATCTCACATGGTCCTAAGAGGTGGTAAGATGGTGCTGGAGCCAGGTACTCCCAAACAATTGTGCAGCAGTAAATGAAGTTACAGATTACCCTCTCCGTTTCCATAACCATCACCGAGTGATCGGGGCTAAAACATGCAAGGCCGTCTGCCATGAATGCTTGTAGATATGTAAACCTTTTCAAACAAATTTATATTTTTTTCTTGTTGATTTTGAGCAAATCCTCTTCTAACATGTATTCCTTGCATGGTTAACTTCGGAGGGAGGCATCTTGCATTGGAAACTGAACATGCTAGGACTTCATTATTGGCTGCGATGGAATCAGATCTGTCAAAAGAATTGAAAAAGTTTGTTTTAACCCGTCCAGCACCAGCGACGCGTCTGGCGCGTCGGCGATGTATGTAACGCACAGCCCCAGCGACGCGTCTGACGAGTCACCCTAATTGCTCCGACCGTAACCTCAGGTGTAGCCTCTCGAGAGGGCTCAGATTTGTATGGGAACTGTGTACGTATCCCATGCAACCGTGCCGATGGTTGAACACTCTCAAAGTCCACGTGCGTGCGCGTGAGTGCGCAATAACCTGTTTTTTGGGGAAATTGCCTTCAATTTTTTATTCTTGTAAAATCCGTTTTCGGGGGCTCTGTAGGACCATTTTTTGAGCTTTTTGATTGTTTTTTCGTGGTTTTTCCTTCATTCCTAACCCATTCACTATTGTTTCTGGAATAAAAACCATTTTTCAAAACCGGCCGGATTCTGGGTGTACATTTATTAATAATCAGCCGGGGCTCGACGGGTTAATAAAGTTGTGTATATTATTATATACTTGATAATGTCATATTTTACCCTATAAAAACATAAAACATTCAACATCTACAGGCCACTAGTGGTTCAGGTATTTGGCTCCGAGATGTCACACCAAAAGCACAGCCTATTATGAGTTCTTGATTCTTTTAATTGAATATTATTTTGGTGAAATAAGCCCATGGCTTATCCTTAGATAAAAGACAACAAAAATAAAATAATACATGATTGTACTATTGTATTGATTCTAAGATTTTAAGCCATTGCCTGCGGGGACCGTTCTGGAACGCCATATCAATTTTTTAGCAATTTATATGCTCTTATAGCCTCTTAACCCCTAACCATCGGGGGCGGACTTAAGTCCGTATCGAAAAACTTGGACTATGTGGCGGGGGCGGACTTTAGTCCGTGTGCAATTTTGTTGCAATATTGGCTCTGAGAGAGAGACGAGCGACGGGAGGAGCATGGGTTACCTCATGACCGCTCGCCACGGCAGCCGTGGACCGTCTGAGATGTACTCCACATACATCCACCCTCACTCCCTCGCTACACACGTAATTATATAACGAAATGACCGTATTTTAGCGATTTTGCCCTTCGGTTGTACGATCGTTGCAAGACAACCAGTGACCGTAGAAAGATGGTTCTGGTGTCATTGGAAAGCTCAATTATCGCCCTTTCACGGATACATAATTGTATTACGCTCAGGCTCTTTTATGCATGAAAAAGAGCACGGAAACAATTTTTTTTTTTTTTTTTTTTTTAAGAGACAATGAACGGAGGAAGGAAAAACACAGATAAAACAAAAAGGTCCATGTGCCTAAAGGCATCCTCCATTCATAAAATGTTTGTAACAACTGGATTTAAACATTTGTAGATTGTAAGTTTGTGGAAAGCAATTCGAGGGAAGTGAATTCCAAAGAGTAGTAGCTCTGGGGATAAATGAATTCTGATAAGCAGAAGTTCTGCATTGTGGAGGAGAAAGTGTAAATTCATGGGCGCTCTCAGCTGCCCTAGTTCTACAGGGAAAGATGTGGAGAGGCGGCACAATTGAAGCAAGTTCCTCGGAACAATATTATTGCTGTGAAAATATCTGTAGAATAATGCAAGGGATGCAACGTTTCTTCGTATGGATAATGTAGGAAGGTCCTGTGTGATTGCAGGTTTATTGATTAATCTAATAGCTTTATTTTGAATTTTGTCCAACTGCCTCAATGCAACCACTCCACTTCCACCCCACAGAGGTGAACAGTAATCCATCTGAGAACTCACATGACTTTTATATATTACGGCCAACTGCCCGTCAGTGAAGAATTCTCGAACTCTGTACAGGAGTCCCAGTTTTTTAGAGGCATTCTTAGCAATGCTTCTAACATAATGTGTCCAGCTCAAGTTAGTAGTTAATGTTACACCGAGAATGTCAATACTAGGAGAAGTGGGAATATTTACATCATTAAAAAATATATGGGAGTCAGTGAGATTCTGTCGGTTAGAAAATTGAATGTACTTGGTTTTCTGTGCATTAAAGGAAACTAGATTCTCTTGTCCCCATTCATTAATTCTAGAAAGGTCCTGGTTCAGAGAAATTGCAGTGTTTATTTTTGAATTTATAAGATCGGGTTGGGTGAAAGAATTGGTAAATGTGAAGGAACTGTGGAGTGTTGAGTCATCTGCGTAGGAATGTATTGGATTATGAGTGGTAGATATGAGATCATTGATATGAATGAGGAACAGAGTTGGGGCCAAAACTGATCCCTGGGGAACACCAGCATTTATTGAGTGAATTGAGAATAAAGGCCATCTACCATTACACATATTTTTCTGTTATGAAGATAAGAAGAAATTAGTGGAACTAATGATGCAAGGCCGTAGTGTGACATCTTCGACAATAAGGATTGATGCCAGACTCTTATCAAATGCCTTTGATATATCCAGTGCTATTGTATGTGTTTCACCATGTTGGTCTGTAGCTTGGTTGATTTGATGCGTAAGAAGGCAAAGAATGTCTGCAGTTGATCGACATCGTCTAAAACCATAGTGCCTATCACTGATTAATTTATTATTCTCAAGATGCTTAATTATGTGATTATTTAATATAATTTCAAAGACTTTACCAAGAGTGGAAGTTATAGCTATTGGCCTGTAGTTTGATGGATCTGAAGAGGCACCTTTTTTAGGAACTGGATGGACGTTTGCTTCTTTCCAGGGTACTGGGAAGCATGAGGTATGAGTATACAGACGGAAAATTTGCCAATACAGGAGCGAGCACCAAGGAGCAATTCTTAAGTACTATTGGAGGAATTTCATCTGGACCAGGAGCCTTATCTACTGAGAGATTCTGCAAAATAGTTTTGACATGTCTGGTGTGGATCTTAAGTGAGGGAATATCAGACGAATTAAAATTAAGTACAGGGACATCTTGATTTATTTCATCTAAGGTTGAGTTGGTGGAGAAAATATCCGCAAGAAGGTTAGCTTTACCTCGTGGGTCACTTACAAGATTGCCAGTCGGAGATTTTAATGGTGGAATGGATGAAGCAGTAGTGAAGTTGGATTTGAATGAGTTAAGAGTAGACCAAAATATTTTGTTATCATTTGGATTATTTAGAAGTTTATTTGCCTGCTTGTGGAGAAAGTTTGATTTAGTTAGGTTTAATACAGTTTTGGCATGATTTCTGATGTTTCTAAAGTAATTAAAGGCTTCATGTGTTTTTGATCTTGTGTATGCATTGTAGGCTATTGCTTTTTGTTCAGTTACTCTAGCACAATAATTATGGTCAAAACATTTAGGTGAATTAGATCTTTTACTGTACTTTTGATAAGGAATAAAAGTTTCCATTCCAATTTTTACAAAATCTTGATGTGGCTCAAGGTGGAGTGTGCATCATTGGAAAAGAAAGAGGTCCAGGGAATATCAATAAAGAAACCTTGAAGACCCTCCCAGTCTGCCCTATCGTAATGCCATTTAGTCACCAAAACAGGTTCAGAGTGGGAAGGTGTGGTAGGTGATAGACAGGTGGCCTGTATCAGACAGTGATCAGAAGATCCAAGCGGGGACCTCACTGTAACATCATAATTTTCTGAATTGGTTGTTAAAAATAAGTCCAGTAGGTGGGAATTATGATTAGGATTATCTGGTACACGGGTGGGTTGGTTGACTAGTTGAGTGAGATTAAATGAGTCTGCAAATAGCTCACATTCAAGACCAGCATCATCAGTCCTGGCTGAATGAGTGAGCCATTCAACATTATGGACATTAAAATCACCCAACACAGTGATTTCAGAAGAAGCATTTAAGTTGAGGACACTGAGTTGTGAGGACAGAGAATCAAAAAGACTTTGCTCTGGAGGAGTATTTGGGGAACGGTAGATGCAACATATGTATTTAAATTTACCAGCAGAAATTAATTTGTATATAGAATAATCAAAATAGGGACAATTGAAACTAGTAACCTCCTCCAGGGCAATTTCAGATTTTGCGAAGCAACATACACCTCCTTTAGGTCTGAAATTTTGGAGCAGTTGATAACCTGGAAAATTAAATCTAGACGTGTCAGATGTGGATGTTACTTGAGTCTCTTGTCAAAAAAAGGAGAGTAGGGGATTCTGCTTGAAGAAATTGGTGTACAGAATTGATGTTAGAGTGAAGTCCCCTTATATTACTAAAGAAAAAGCTGCACCGACGAGCAGCTTTGGGACGTTGCAATGCTCTGGTAAAAAAAAAACGCTGGGCGGCAGGGTCAAATATACCGCCTAGGCCGCTCGTTGAGTGTTAAAGCCTGAGGAGACGAATGCGAGTGAGCGGGAGCGCAGCAGGCCTGTCCACTCTCCAGCCAGGCGGCTGGGGCACTGAGGAGGTTCAGCCATGTCTCGCTAGACATATGCAGCGCCGCAAAATGAAAATGTAGCAAGACGTTCTTCATCATTAGCGAATATTTACCGATGTCTATGGTAGCTCTGCAGGTTAACCCTGCGCGCTACGAAGCATGTTCTTGTGTAATTTTGAAGCTATTGTCTTCTAGTATTTGGCTGAATACATTTAATTTCATTCAGACATTTGCTTAATAATTCAGGAGTGCCTGAATAAGACCTAATATAGCGGAAATATGCCCGCATCATAAGTCTTAAATACTGATTAAAACATAAGTAATTGGAGCTAAGAGTGATATGCTAATGGAACATATATTTAAGTTACTGGTTACTGCATAGCAACAGAAAAGAGCCGTGTGATTGTTTTGCTTTCCCACTCTTCGGAAATTATGTAATATTTGACTCGGTCAAGTGAGGTATATTGAGGTTAAATTAGGTTGATTACATTACCTAGCTGGAGGGAGGCGAGAGGAAGGTGGAATGGCGAGTTGGGTGAAGAGGTTGCAGGAGGAGGAAATCAAGGAAGAGTTCAGGAGAGCAGTAGAAAGACTACTAGGTAGGTTTGACCTGGAAGGTATGGAGGAAGTGGAGGTGGTGAGCATAGTGTTTAAGGAAGAGATCTGTGCAGCATGTGAGGAGGTGTGTGGGCTAAGGAGAAGAAGGAGGGGAGTGAAGGGTACAGCATGGTGGACAGAAGAGGTCAAAATAGCTGTGGAAGACAAAAAGAAAGCGTATAGAGAGTGGTTTGGTAGTAGAAGGAATGAAGGTTTGGAGAGACAGAAACGAGCGAGGTACTTGGAGAAAAAGAGTGGTGAAGAGAGTAGTGAAGGAAAGAAAGAGAAGAGTAGATGAAGAATTTGGAAGGAATCTGAGTGTAAAATGGAGGGAGTGTAAGAAACTGTTCTGGAAAGAAGTAAAAAAAGTTAGGGAAGGTAGCAAGGGAAACAGTAAGGGTGTGAAAGATAAGAATGGGCGAGTGCTAGCGAGAAGCAAGAGAGAGTCGAAAGATAGAGGGAGTACTTCAACGAATTGCTGAATGTAAGGAATGGAGCACCAACAAATACAATTGGATAGGGTAGGCCTATGGGAGGGAGAAGAAGAGAAGTAGTGGAGGTAGGGATCAGGTCAGAAGTGTGTGAAGCCATGCAAAGAGTGAAGTTGGGGAAAGCACCAAGAATCGATGAAGTGTGTGAGGAAATGCTGAGGTATGGTGGTGAGATAGTGATCGAATGGGTATGGAAAATGTGCAAACTAGCATGAGAGAAGGGGAGTGCACCTGATGACTGGAAGACAGGCATAATAGTCCCCCTATATAAGGGTAAAGACTAAAGGGAAAAGAGGAGCGTGTAGTAACCACCGAGGAATATGTCTTCTAAGCGTAGTAGGGAAGGTGTACAGTAGGGTAGTGATTGAGAGAGTGAGAGCGAGAACCGAGAAATGGATAGGGGACAAGCAGGGCGGTTTTAGGAATGGAAGAGGATGTGTAGATCAGATTTTTACCCTGAAATTAGTTGTAGAGAAACATCTGGAGAAGCAACAAAAGCTGTATGTTGCCTTTATGGACTTGGAGAAGGCCTATGACAGAGTGGATAGAGAAGGTATATGGAAAGTACTTAGAATATAATTATGGAGTAGATGTCAAGTTTCTGAAAGCAGTGAAGAGCGTGTATGAGGGTAGTGATTAAGAGTGAGAGCAAGAACGGAGAAATGGATAGGTGACTAGCAGGGCGGTTTTAGGAAGGGAAGAGGATGTGTAGATCAGATTTTTACCCTGAAATGTGTTGTAGAGAAATATCTGGAGAAGCAATAAAAGCTGCATGTTGCCTTTATGGACTTGGAGAAGACCTATGACAGAGTGGATAGAGAAGGTATATAGAAAGTACTTAGAATATACGGAGTAGATGGCAAGTTGCTGAAAGCAAACAAGAGCATGCATGAGGGTGCAAAGGCGGCAGTACGTGTGGAGAATGAGCAGAGCGAGTTCTTTGATCTGAATCTTGGGTTGAAACGGGTGTGTGATGTCCCCGTGGTTGTTTACTGTGTATATGGATGGAATCATGAAAGAAATACAAGGAAGAGCAGTGGATGTTGGTGTATCGCTGACAAGGGAGGGAAACCAGTGGAAGCTACCTGTACTGCTGTTTGCTGATGATACAGCTCTGATGAGCATTGAATGGGAGTTGTAGGATCTGGTATATATGTTTGGAACAGTGTGCGAAAAACGGAATTTGAAGGTAGATGCGGGGAAGAGCAAGGTTATGGTCTTCGAAAGGGGTGAAGCCACATTGTGTGAGGTGAAGTTGAATGGTCAGGCTATGGAGATTGTCAGCTCATTTAAGTATCTGGGCAGTGTGCTGAGTAAAGATGGGAGTATGGATGAAGAAGTGCGGGAGAGGGTGCAACAGGGGAAGAGGGTTGTAGGAATGCTGAAAGCAGTAACAAGAAATAAGGTGGTAAATATGGAAGGGAAGAAGTTCTTGCATGACAAGTGTGGTAATCCCGACACTGACTTACGGAAGCGAAGCATGGACGTTGATGGAGAAACTCAGATCGAGAGTGAGAGGGGTGGAAATGAGTTACTTAAGAAGTGCCTGCAGAGTTACATGGAGGAATAGACAGATGAATGAGGAAGTAAGAAGGAGGTGTGGTGTGGAGGTAGATGTGCATTGTGCTGAAAAGTGTGAAAAGGAACACCTTGAGATGGTTCGGTCATATGGAACATATGGGAAGCGAGAGAATGGCTTAAGAGCGTGTACGAGAGCGAGGTGGAAGGAAATAAAGGGAGATGTAAACTGAGAGAGAGGTGGAATGATGTAGTGAAGAAGTATATGGATGAAGGCGGTGCTGGTTGGGAGGAGGGTCATCATCTGACTGGGGACAGAGGTCCATGGGGGTGTTTCGTTCGTGGCCAGCCCTTCGAGGATCACGACGTCAGGCAATAGATAGATAGATAGACATTACCGACCAATGAAGTTGAAAATTAAAATGGGTGTAAGAAGTTGACAGAGTGAGATTAGGAATGCCCACAGATGCTGACATATTTTTTTATTAATGGGTGAAACCGAGGTACAGGTGCTCATGGGAGTCATTAAAAATATAATAACCTTTACTCATGGAGGCATCAACAGGTAGAAGTAGGATTTTGGATGGCCTGTCAACAATAGGTCAAAGTGGCAATGATTTTGGATGATCACAATTACCCATTTCTAACCATCAATCACAAGACATACAAGGTGACTCAAGGTCCCTACTTAGAGCAGAGTGAGGCTAGTAACACTGAGTGAGATTGATAAGATATTGAGTAAGAATAGATGTTGATGGACATAGTGTGTGGTTAATAAAACTTTATTGAGGTGAGCAATAGTTTATTAACTCTTAGGCTCCAGGCCTTTAAATCACGCACCAGTCACCCCACCTGGGCATTATTGACACAAATATGTCTTATTCCATACTCGCTGTATCTCTGTAAATATGACACATAGAAAATGTAATCAAATATCATGATCACGAAGCTTCATTCAGCTTGAAATAGGAGAAAAATGTTGCCTTCTAATTTTGTTGGTGTGTGAGCTATGCGAGAGTAATGAAAGTATTTACTGTTTGAGTTTCATCTTGAGCACAAGAGCTTATGCGGATATGTGCATTCCACGCAATTAATGCTTATTTTCTGTGCATATGTTTGTGTGTCAATGTTGCGGTCAGGGTTGATGCAAGACGTACACACTGACAATGACAGGCGGCGCACTGATGCGTGTCGTGTGGCAGGGAGGAGGGTGGGGAAGATGGTTGGGGAGCTTGTGGGTGGAGGAGATAGTGGGGGCAGTAGAGAGAAGCTTCTGGGGGGGTGAAAGGGGATCGGGAAGGTGGCTAATTTATCACTAGGCTGACGGGGCCTGCACAAAATGTTACTGCATGGCGCAAAACATGCGGACGCCATGTGGCATCAACTGGTTTTGTGGCATTAAACACGTGTGACACCATATGGCGTCACCCAGGTTTTAAGGCTTTTATAGTCATTTGAGGTTAACCGAAGTCAAGCAAAATAGATTTAAGACAAATGAAACTGATTAATATTGTGGAATTCATTAATATCAAGAGGGGAACCAATAAACTACGGGTGACGCATGATTGCGTCAAGGGGGGTTGTGTGCCACAAACCCCAGTAACGCGTATATGTGTCCGTGTGTTCGCACCATGCAATCGGATACTATACAGGCCCTTTAAGTCTAGTTATGAACTAGGCTTCATCCCCATCCCCTTCCACACCCCCACAAGCCTCTCCTTGATTCCCCTCACCCACAAGTACCCCAAATCAACTCTCATAACCCCCCTCCCTATAATGTAACACACATCATTGCACCACACTCCTTTATCAGTGAGTGACTGAGTGAATATATGTGACCTTGAGCTCGCCTGACCCCTAACTACAATATAGACACACACATACATACGCACATTCAGGAGTACTTGTACTGACCGATTTTCCCTCAAACATGAATGGCAGAGCAAAGGAATTTGTAGAAGTGCTTGAAAGATGAAGAGTGTATGTATGCTGCACCCAGAAAACCCAATGGAGGATGTGTGGTGCGAAGTGGGTAGTTGGAAAAAACAAGATACATAAATTATGCCGGATCTACTGGAAGGGGGATGAATCTGGAAAAGCGAAAGGAGGAGTGAGTATCCTGGTATCTGAAGGGTGGAGGAAGAGTGTGATTGAAATAGAATAAATGGAAGATTGATTGTACAGAAATTAAAAGTTAGTGAACGAATTATGAATGTGATATCAGCATATACCCCACAGGTTGGTTTGAACATAGTGCAGAAAGAGGTCTTCTGGGACGACCTGATCAGTGTCGTTTCAGCCCTCTCGGAGTATGATATTACAGTAGTAGGTGGAGACCTGAATAGGCATGTGGGAGCATGTGGTGATGGGTACAAGGGTTTGCATGGTAGAAAAGGGCACAGAAAAAGAAATCTATAAAGCGAATATATGCTAGAGTCCTGTGTTGCACTCAACATGGTTGTGTGTACAACTAAGTTCAAGAATAAGCCGAATCATTTGATCACGTACAGTTCTGGGGGAACTAGTAGCCAGATAGATTACTTCTTGGTGAACAGGGAAAACGGAAAGTTTGTTTGGGAAGTAAATATCATTCCAAGCAAAGAATGTATCTCCCAACATAAGCTATTCTGTGATTTGAGCTTGTGGCGAGATCCTGTGCGCAAGAAGGAATATATGCCCAAAAGGAAAGTAGGGTTGTTTAATAAATCTGAATACAGGGATAGATTTGCAGCCAGCTGGAGCAAATGGTTAGGAATAGGGGCGCTAAGCTGCTCGTCGGTGCAGCTTTTTCTTTAGCAATATAAGGGGACTTCACTCTAACATCAATTCTGTACACCAATTTCTTCAAGCAGAATCCCCTACTCTCCTTTTTTTGACAGAGACTCAAGTAACATCCACATCTGACACGTCTAGATTTAATTTTCCAGGTTATCAACTGCTCCAAAATTTCAGACCTAAAGGAGGTGTATGTTGCTTCGCAAAATCTGAAATTGCCCTGGAGGAGGTTACTAGTTTCAATTGTCCCTATTTTGATTATTCTATATACAAATTAATTTCTGCTGGTAAATTTAAATACATATGTTGCATCTACCGTTCCCCAAATACTCCTCCAGAGCAAAGTCTTTTTGATTCTCTGTCCTCACAACTCAGTGTCCTCAACTTAAATGCTTCTTCTGAAATCACTGTGTTGGGTGATTTTAATGTCCATAATGTTGAATGGCTCACTCATTCAGCCAGGACTGATGATGCTGGTCTTGAATGTGAGCTATTTGCAGACTCATTTAATCTCACTCAACTAGTCAACCAACCCACCCATGTACCAGATAATCCAAATCATAATTCCCACCTACTGGACTTATTTTTAACAACCAATTCAGAAAATTATGATGTTACAGTGAGGTCCCGCTTGGATCTTCTGATCACTGTCTGATACAGGCCACCTGTCTATCACCTACCACACCTTCCCACTCTGAACCTGTTTTGGTGACTAAATGGCATTACGATAGGGCAGACTGGAAGGGTCTTCAAGGTTTCTTTATTGATATTCCCTGGACCTCTTTCTTTTCTAATGATGCACACTCCACCTTGAGCCACATACAAGATTTTATAAAAATTGGAATGGACACTTTTATTCCTCATCAAAAGTACAGTAAAAGATCTAATTCACCTAAATGGTTTGACCATAATTGTGCTAGAGTAACTGAACAAAAAGCAATAGCCTACAATGCATACACAAGAACAAAAACACATGAAGCCTTCAATTACTTTAGAAACATCAGAAATCATGCCAAAACTGTATTAAACCTAACTAAATCAAACTTTCTCCACAAGCAGGCAAATACATTTCTAAATAATCCAAATGATAACAACATATTTTGGTCTACTCTTAACTCATTTAAATCCAACTTCACTACTGCTTCATCCATTCCACCATTAAAATCTCCGACTGGCAATCTTGTAAGTGACCCACGAGGTAAAGCTAACCTTCTTGCGGATATTTTCTCCACCAACTCAACCTTAGATGAAATAAATCAAGATGTCCCTGTACTTAATTTTAATTCGCCTGAAATTCCCTCACTTAAGATCCACACCAGACATGTCAAAACTATTTTGCAGAATCTCTCAGTAGATAAGGCTCCTGGTCCAGATGAAATTCCTCCAATAGTACTTAAGAATTGCTCCTTGGTGCTCGCTCCTGTATTGGCAAAAAAAATCCGTCTGTGTACTCATACCTCATGCTTCCCAGTACCCTGGAAAGAAGCAAACATCCATCCAGTTCCTAAAAAAGGTGCCTCTTCAGATCCATCAAACTACAGACCAATAGCTATAACTTCCACTCTTGGTAAAATATTTTAAATTATATTAAATAATCACATAATTAAGCATCTTTAGAATAATAAATTAATCAGTGATAGGCAATATGGTTTTAGACGATGTCTTTCAACTGCAGACATTCTTTGCCTTCTTACGCATCAAATCAACCAAGCTACAGACCAACATGGTGAAACACATACAATAGCACTGGATTATCAAAGGCATTTGATAGAGTCTGGCATCAATCCTTATTGTCGAAGATGTCACACTACGGCCTTGCATCATTAGTTCCACTAATTTCTTCTTATCTTCATAACAGAAAAATATGTGTAATGGTAGATGGCCTTTATTCTCAATTTCACTCAATAAATGCTGGTGTTCCCCAGGGATCAGTTTTGGCCCCAATTCTGTTCCTCATTCATATCAATGATCTCATATCTACTACTCATAATCCAATACATTCTACGCAGATGACTCAACACTCCACAGTTCCTTCACATTTACCAATTCTTTCACCCAACCCGATCTTATAAATTCAAAAATAAACACTGCAATTTCTCTGAACCAGGACCTTTCTAGAATTAATGGATGGGGACAAAAGAATCTAGTTTCCTTTAATGCACAGAAAAACAAGTACATTCAATTTTCTAACCGACAGAATCTCACTGACTCCCATATATTTTGTAATGATGTAAATATTCCCACTTCCCCTAGTATTGACATTCTCGGTGTAACATTAACTACTAACTTGAGCTGGACACATTTTGTTAGAAGCATTGCTAAGAATGCCTCTAAAAAACTGGGACTCCTGTACAGAGTTCGCGAATTCTTCACTGGCGAGCAGTTGGCCGTGATATATAAAAGTCATGTGCGTTCTCAGATGGATTACTGTTCACCTCTGTGGGGTGGAAGTGGAGTGGTTGCATTGAGGCAGTTGGACAAAATTCAAATTAAAGCTATTAGATTAATCAATAACCCTGCAATCACACAGGACCTTCCTACATTATCCATACGAAGAAACGTTGCATCCCTTGCATTATTCTACAGATATTTTCACAGCAATTGTTCCGAGGAACTTGCTTCAATTGTGCCGCCTCTCCACATCTTTCCCCGTAGAACTAGGGCAGCTGAGAGCGCCCATGAATTTACACTTTCTCCTCCACAATGCAGAACTTCTGCTTATCAGAATTCATTTATCCCCAGAGCTACTACTCTTTGGAATTCACTTCCCTCGAATTGCTTTCCACAAACTTACAATCTACAAATGTTTAAATCCAGTTGTTACAAACATTTTATGAATGGAGGATGCCTTTAGGCACATGGACCTTTTTTATTTATCTGTGTTTTTCCTTCCTCCGTTCATTGTCTCTTTTAAAAAAAAACAAAAAACAAAAACAAATGTAAACAGTCAATGGAACTTCCTTGAACGTAGCCTTTTTGCTACCATTGACAAATTATGTTATAAATCTAAGGTTCCCCCCAGGCATAAGACTTCCCATTGGTGGAATGACTCCGTTGGAAATGCAATAAAGGAGAAAAGATGTTTCAAAGCATGGAAGAAAGGAAGCAGCAAGGAGAAATATCTGGTAGCTAAGCGAATTGAAAAAAACAAAATTATAAAAGGCAAAGAAAATTACACACAACTTGGTCATAAACCGAGTAACACAGAAAATCCAATGGCATCTTAAACTTAGCTAGGCGAGTTAAGGATGACAGTAGAGACATAGTAGTAGAAAAGTATGTCGGGAATGATAATGGGACAATTGTTTACGCTGACAACAAAAATATGAGATACTTGGAAGGCAGCCTATACTATAACGGATTGCTGAACATGGAGTTTGAGTTAATAATATAAGAGAGGACCAGGTGCCAAAAGAAAAGTAGTTATACTCTGTTTATTTTCAACTGATGGTAAACTGCAAAAGTTCTCATCAAGATGTCTCTGTTATTGTGAAGGCTTGGTAGTGAAATAGGTTGCTAATTATATAAATTTGGTATTAATATAATGCAAGGACACAGTAGTTTCATATTTTTCCATTAAGTATCGATACATTCGCTGCTAAGGGATTCAATTTATCGTCACCTCAAAAGAAACAGAGTATAGTTTGTTGTACATCTGTATGGACTAATAAATATGCATAAATCATTATAAATTATACAAGAATAATTTCCAAATCAATTACCCTTGTGAAAAACACTAACCAAACTTTGTGGGCCATTTTCTAAAAATGCAAAATACCATACAGTAATTTGATTGCTATCAGCTTAGAAACTACTGGTCATACAATGATGATTCATATATCATTGGAAAGCTTATAAATAATATTTATAAAACAATCGCATTATAAACTCTTATTTCCCCCCATTTTGACACAGCACTTCCTCAAATTCTGGAAATTTTGTACAAAAAATCACCTAAGTTTCTAATCGCCTAATTCCAAAACTAGATAGGCTACTGTACAATATACAGTATATATATATATAAAAACTATGGAGATTAAATTAACACTCAAGCCGCGGGACACGACAATAGTCGAGTGAGAGAACCATAGCCTATTCAGTGACACCCGACAATATACTGGTGGGATTTTGAGCACATTATCGGCTCTGAGAGAGAGTCCACGCGTTGGGAGGACCGCAGGCGGGCTCTGACCGTTCGGCGTGGACCTAGTCTCACCACTGACATCCCCACCACACTTCTACACATCCCTAACCTCGCGAGACAAGGTAAAAACTGAGGAAGTTACTGCATTTTAGGGGTTTTGCACTTGTGTTGCAACCATCATTGCAAGAGAACCCGTGGTCGTAGAAGGATCATTCAGGTGTCATTGGAAAGCTCTATTATCGCCCTTTCGCGGATACATAATTGTATTACGCTTTGGCTCTTGTTTATGCATAAAAAAAAAGCATGGAATTAAGCTCGTTTAGGGTAAATATGCCCGCCACACAGGTAGTATAAATCTCAAATATCCCCGTTCGTAAGGGGTTATAGAAACACCTTTTGTAAGTTACTACTATGGGTTTCAGAGGCCGTGTTACATCGTTTTTCGGGAATATCTTATGAACAAACAGTTGGATCAGAATGATATTTTGCCACAACTTGTTTCACACCGTGCCCTAATTTTTGTTAATATTGTGCATTACCAAAAGTGGATAATTAAGTAACTTGTCCCTGTGTCATGAGGTTAAAGTCACACCTGAATGACTAGGAAACAGACAAGGCTACCGTGGCGTACCTGTGAAACCACCAAACCATTATTGCTCCTCCATCAAACACGGTTGTTATCAGCCACCACCCAACCCTATTATCGTCTTTATATTCAAGTTATCTGTCAATATCAAATATAAATATGCAAAAATACATATTTTGTGTATATTTATATTTGATAGTGACAGATAACTTGGAATATAACGACGATAATAGGGTTGGGTGGTGGCTGATAACTACCGTATTTGATGGAGGAGCAATAATGGTTTGGTGGTTTCACAGGTAAGCCACAGTAGCCTTGTCCGTTTCCTAGTCATTCAGGTGTGACTGTAACCTCATGACACAGGGACAAGTGGCTTAATTATCCACTTTTGGTAATGCACAATATTAAAAAATATTAGGGCACGGTGTGAAACAAGTTGTGGCAAAATATCCTACTGATCCAACTGTTTGTTCATAAGTTATTCCCGAAAAACGATGTACCGGTAACACGGCCTCTAAAACCCATAGTAGAATACAAAAATACACAAATATAGGGTACAGTATTTTGTTAGAGATGAATTTTTAAAAATGGTATAATTTTTACCTGATTTTGTCCCCTGATCCCCCCCCCCCCCAAAAAAAAAAGGAGAAAAAGAATGACGGGCATCATCTTTCATAGTCCCCCTATCAATGTGCCAAATTTCATTCAAATCAGACTAAGTTCACCAACACCATCCGGAGTAAATATTGGGCAATCCCCGTAACCCACATTACCCCAGTGCCGCAGCGTATGCGTCGAAATGTATGTAACGCTAAACCCCAGTGACTCATAAGGTGCGTCGCGGTCTATTACTCCGGTCCTATGGCACCTAGAGGGCTCAGATTTGTATGGGAACTGCGTAAGTATGCCACGCAACTATGCCGATGGTTGAATACCCTCAAAGTCCAACCGCATGCATGTGAGCGCGCAAAAACGTGTTTTTGCATGTTTTTGCCTACCCATTTCTCCATGTTAATTCAGACTTTCGGGCGCCCCTTTAGGATCCCTTAATGACCTAGGGGACCGTTTATTTGCTGTTTTTCCTTCATTTCTAATCCATTCCAGGTGTTTTATGAAAAAGAAAAAAAATTGACAACCTGCTGGGCCTGGAGTGTCCATTTATATTATATTGCCTGGGGCTCAGTGGGTTAAGAGTAAATATAGATAAAACCTAGGTCTTACATAATAGATTATGGCTAGAAAAAGTAGAAAAAAGTGGTGTATACCCATGCACAGTATGCAATAAGAGGTGGATGCGAACTCAATTCAGTGAAGCGTTTGCCTCTTCTGAGTACACCACGGGAAGAAGCACTGCACTAGAATAAAGGGACCTCTAGTCCTCTACCGAGGAAGAAGCCCGATGTTGAATTTTTTTTATGCATATTATACTAAGGTGAGCTTGTGATCAATGTGTGGGGCCAAACTGCAAGATAGGATATCTAGTGAAGACCTGAGGAGATGGTTAGGTATCAAGAGTATCAGTGATGAAATGCATATACTAGTAGGCTTGGATGTGTGGAGAGGATGGATGAACTAAGTTGGGTGAAAAAATTAATGTGGAGGGAGCTGCACCATGGGGCAAACCAAGAAAGACGTGGGATCAGAACTTATGACAGCTCAGAACAGGGCTCTCTAAAGCACTGCCATTAGGACATGTGACCGGAACCGCAGTCTGTGGTGAGCACTTGGTCTTTAAATTTATGTATGTATGTAGGCTAAGTAAATGGACGAGTCTTCATAATGGGTGAGTATCAGAGTGGGTTTCAATTCTTATCTTCATTTTAAATATGAGCAACAATATTATAAGAGTGCGAAGGCAGCATGGGCAAGGATGTACATCGCCAGCTTGTTTACTTTCAAGACTCATATTCGCCCTATAGTTCCTGATTTGCGTCACTCAAGATATACCTAGGACACGTTATATGAAGGTAGTTTGGACAGGGGAAATTATAGGGGTTTGAAAATGCTCGATCAAGTCCTGAAAATCAGCAAAGGGTCTTTAAATGTATGATCAGGAAAAAATTTGCCATCAGCGACATGCAGTTTGGATATATGCCATTATGTATCACAACTGATGCACACTTTATTCTTAGGCAACTGCAAGAGAGGTTCTTAAATAATAACAGGGAGTTATACCTATTTTTTGTAGATCTGGAGAAGGCCTTTGACTGGGTGCCAAGGGAAGTAATGCAGTGGGCTATGAGAAAACTAGGAGTAGAAGAGTGATTGGTGCATAAGATAATAAGAATGTATGAAGGGTCACGGGTAGCAGTTAGAGTGAATGGGGTCCTGAGCGAAGAGTTCCCAGGGAAAGGTGGAGTCCATCAAGGTTTAGTGCTGAGCCCATTATTGTTTGTTTTGGTCCTGGAGGCTTGGAGGCTCTGTCAAGGGAGTTTAGGACAGGACTCCCATTGGAGTTTTTACATGCAGATGGCCTAGTTCTTATCGCAGATAGTGCGCAGGAAGCTGAGGCAAAGTTCAAAATATGGAGGGAGGGTATGGCAAACAAGGGTCTAAGAATTATCATAGATAAAAACAAAGGTCATGATTAGTGGAGTAGGGCATGGAACTATGGAAAGAAGCACCGACTAGGCTATCCATGCACACTATGTGGGAAGGGGGTGGGAAGTAACTCAATTCAATGTTGCATCTGTAGTGACTGAGTAGGCTACACAAGAGATGTAGTGTATCTAGAGCACCTTTGACAAAAATCATAGACTTTGAATGTGCAGTGTGCAAGGGAGAACTTGTGTTAAATTACCCGCCTGTTAGTGTTGATTTCGACATTGTAACGCTGAAGTGTGTGAACACATTCTGCTATTTGGGCGATACGGTTTCTGCCAGAGGTGGCACTGAAGCTGGCTCCATTGCTATTCAAAAGTGGCTGGGGGAAGTTTAGAGAGCTGTTGCCACTTCTGACCATGAGAAGACTCCCACTTCACCTTAAAGGGAAGGTGTATACCTCGAGTGTTAGGAGTGTGATGACCTATGCCTCGGAGACATGGCCGGTTAAAGCCGAGGATATCAATAGAATGGAACAGAATGAGAAGAGAATGGTGAGATAGATATATGGGTTAACCTCAGGGATGGGGTATCAAGCCAGGAATTAAGAGGGTGTCGGAGTGTCAGTGAAGTGATGCGCAAGAGCCGACTTGGTTGGTTTGGACACATGGATAGAATGGATGATCAGAACTGGGTGAAGATAATTATGCCGGACTGTGAACGTGGGGGAAGCTGCGCGTAGGGGTAGACCTAGAATGACGTGGGATCAGGTACTCCGGTCCGATCTCAAAATATTGAACTTGACAACAGAAGCACCCCTTGACAGGGCCGCCTGGAAACCCGCCATTTAGGATGTGAAACTATAATCACATTCTTTGGGGACAAAACGATCTTTAAATTTGTATGTGCTTATATGTATCTATATCCACACCATACTGCTCTCGTACTTCCTCAATCATCTCTCTATCCCCCCCATGTAACTCTGCACACACTTCTCAAGTTCGGTACAGTAACTCATTTTCACCCCTCTCTCTTGGTATGTCTCTCCAACAACGTCCATGCTTCACTCCCGTACGTCAATGTCGGGATTACCACACTATCATGCAAGGACTTCTTTACTTCCATGTTGACCACTCTATTTCTTGTAACTGCTTTCAACGTTCCTACAAGCCTCTTCCCCTGTCACACCCTCTCCCACACTTTTTCATCCATACTCAACATACTGCCAAAATGACCTGACATTCTCCATAGCCTGACCATTAACCTCACATCACACTCTGTGACTGCACCCCTTTCAAAGACCACAACCTTACTCTTCCCCGCATTTACCTTCATATTGCATTTTTCACACACTGCTCAAAACATATATATCTGACCCTGCAACTCCCATTCACTATCGCTCATAAGAACTGTATCGTCAGCAAACAACAATACAGGCAACATTTCCTTCCCTTATCAGTAGTACACCAACAACCACTGCTCTTCCTTGTATTTCTTTCATGACTCCAGCCATATATATATATTGAATGACCAATGGGACATCACACACCCTTGCTTGAATGGGAGATGGGCGTATGAAGTTGCTTATTGTTTTTTGTTGTATTATTATTTTGGGGTTTCCTCCCTAGACCTCCATCCAGCTGTAAGAAACACCCATTAGACCCCCCTTCAAGATAAATTTGTACATTTATTGGTATAAAAATGTCCCAGCCGTTACTCTTAAAATTACAGGCTCGTTATCGCTCGCCCGGATAAATTTGATACCAGTACCTAAATTGCACGAAAGGTCTTAATATTGACAAAGAAATGGGGCGTGAGTCTTAAAATTACCAAACCAATGGGCCGAATGTCTTAAATTCTAAAATCCAATGGAGCTAAACATGAGGGAGAAGGGGGCCAGAAAAACCTACCCATTTCTCCATTCTCGCTCTCACTCTCTCGATCACTATCCTACTGTACCGGTACATCTTCCCTACTACGCTTAGAAGACATATTCCCCGGTGATTACCACACACTCCTCATTCTCTTTTACCGGTAGGCCTACCCTTATACAAGGGGACTATTATGCCTGTCTTCCAGTCATCAGGTGCACTTCCCTTCTCCCATACTAGTTTACACAATGTCCATACCCATTCAATCACTAATTCACCACCATACCTCAGCATTTCCCCACACACTCCATAAATTCTTGCTTTCCCACATCTTCACTCTTTACAAGGCTACACACACTTCTGACCTGATCCCCACCTCCTCTTCCATATTTAATGGATCTATTATATACAGGTACTGGTACATTTAGCACTAAAAAATCTTCTGATATCCAAGTCTACTTAAGAAAATGTTGGGTGTTTCTTTAGTCTATTTAGATACAAGAAAGTAGGCTATATACTGTAAAGTATATTTTTAAAATGAAAATGAAAATTTGTTCTCGTAATACCATTTCTATTTAGCTAGTCGGCTGCCTAGCTCAGTTAATAACGACCCATCCTACCACTCAGCTGACTAAGGTTCAATCCTTGCTCAGGTTGACAACATTTTCTGATATAGCCGCTGGTTAAAATGTTTGAGCAAGTCCTGCAAGGAAAAATCTCATAATTTATGGAACCAACGAGCTACACAATAATGGTCAGCATGGTTTCAGAGTGAAAAGATTGTCATGACTCTCACAACTGCTTGAACATTATGACAAAATTCCCTAGAAGAAAAGTAACACATGAATGTCATAGAGGCCTACCGATACACGGATTTTGCAAAGGCATATTAACAATATGGTCAATTTTGGCAAGAATGTAGTTACAGTACTGGGTGTACCGCCCGCCTTATTTACAATATGCGGACGCTCATGATCATGTTCCCGTCTATTTTGACTGCCGTGGGATACAATAGGCCTAATAGGTTGAGGGGGGGGGCTTTGCCCCCATCACCCCCCATGACTTCTTGTCATCATCATATATATTGCCAGTAGGGGGCAAATAACAGAAACAAATAGACGGGAACTTAACCACGAGCGATCGACCTATGTAAACATGACGACCGTTTGTTTGACCGTACACCACATATTACATCCTTCCCTAAATATTTACCGTGTGACAGCCAAGAGTTTAAGCATTTACTTTTATACGGTATTATATATTTTCTTTATTTTTTTCATTGATAGCCTATATTGTTGTTTCACAACAAGGAATTATGTATTTATCCATTATTCAAGAATCTATAGGCTAATCACCCCCCCCCCCCCATCCCCTCCCCTGGGCCCCTAGTGGGAAGGGCTATGAAGATCAGGGAAAATGGAGAGTTAAAGAAGATAAAAATGGAAAAATCTGGTAATTCTTTAGAACAACAACTCCTGTTTTTCTAGGTATTTTATTTTTTATTTGTTTTTCATTTTAAGGGTTTATTATGGTGTATTAATTGTTAGTAAGTGAGGAAAGCAGGTATTATTGCCATTTTCATTGTTGTTGTTGTTCCCTAAGCTGCCTGGCCGAACAGCCCTGAGTCCCTAAGGAAGGCCATGACCACGGTCAGGCTTTCCCACAGAGCTCTCAAGGAGTGTAGATTGTATTGTCGGTGTAAGTGATTGTGTGAAATGCAGTCTTCTATGATGTGTTTAATGGTATGGGGTGCTGTGCTACATCCCGGGCAGGTGTCGTCGACGGAGTCATCCAGTCTCTTCTGATAGCTCAGAAGAGCTGGATGGTGTCCGCATCTCAGCCTGGCCAGGTGGACTCTGTCCTCGCGAGGAAGAGAGTATTCAGAAGGATGGATTTCGGGAGGTCGTGCCTGCAGCTGCGTGTTGTCTATGAGTGATTGGATGGAACGGCGAGAGATATGAGTATGGATGTGCTTCTGGATGCTGGTTTGGGGTGGGCAAAGAGGGAGAGAAGACAGTATTTGTGTATGATACCGTGTGATGGGTGTTGTTTTGATATTTCTTGGTGTCTGTGGGTGTGTTGCGATGTAGTGTAGTGGGTAGTGTTGTTTCGTGGAGGCTGCTGCCAGGAATTGATGGCCTCTCATGTCCAGATGGTCTTTGACTTTGAGGACTTTGGTTTCTTGATGTACAGTACCGTAGATGATCTGTAGGTGTAGTAGCTGTGCAGCCTGTGATGATTTTTAGGGCTTTATTTTGAATAGTCTGTAAGGTCTTATGATGTGTTTTAGCTAGGTTAGAAGCCCAGGCCGGGCTTACGTTTTCCATCACTGATCTTATGTATTGTTTGTAAACTGTGGTGGGGTTTTTCTTTGTTGTGTCTAAATTGTGTGTGGGCAAGTGACCTGAGGGTGTTAAATCTGGGTGTCAGTGTCAGTTTCTTTTTCATGTTTGTGGTGTGCCGTTTGAATGTCATTAGAGTATCATATGTTACTCCTTGGATTTTGGGTGAGTGTATTGTGTTGAGGGTGTGTTTATGGTGAGGTTTGGGGTGTATTTGTGTTCTGCTGTCCAGCTTGTGAGGAGGGTTGCGGTGGCTGGGGCTAAATTAAGTCTGTTTGTAGTGCACCAGTCATGTAATGTGTTGAGATAGGGCTGAAGGAGACGTTTTGCTGTGTCGAGGTCTTGGTGTGTGCATGTGGGTGTTATGTCGTCTGCATAGGAGGCTATGATTATTTGGTGTGTATTGGGGTCCTAGAGTGGCGGTGTCTACGCCGTGGGACAACCTCCCGGAGCTGCCGACCATGGATGGCTGCCTACCCTCCCGGCCGGGGACAAGATCACCGACCAGTGGAGGACAGCCGGCTGCCGACCGTGAGGAGCAGTTTCCGGGAACCAAACTGCCACAACAAACCCCTGCCCCCCTCCCTGGGGGCACGAGTCCTAGAGCGGCTTCGTCGTGCGGGCAACTACCATTTCATTGTTAATTGCAATTCCGATAACCCCAACAATTTAGGGGATAGTTTGGGAATGCAGGGTTTTGGATGGGTGTTAGGGGAAGGATATAGTATCGGGCATACGTGTCTTGTTTATGGAAGTTGTGTGCTTGCGGTTACATTCGTCTATTTTGACTACTATATTATCTGTTACTGCCTCCTGCTGGCAATATAGGCTTGTATTGAGTATTGTTCAATGTGTGTAGTGGGTTTGAAGAAGGCCGCTCTCCTCCACTCACCAACTCTCTGCATCTCTCTCTCCGAATGTTACATCTCTCTCGATATTCTATCGCTACTATAATAATCAGTGTTCTCAGATCTTTCCCAGTGTACGTAGGGCACGTGGTACCCGTCTGGCAACTCAATCCCACCCCTACTCTCTCTCTAACCCAGAGACAAGTTACTCTCAACTTTCTTCTACCAGCTGAGCTCTGGAACTCTCTCCCAGAATCAGTCTTTTCCTAGGCAAATTGCCAAACTCTGTGTGCTCGATCGTCCCTTGATTTTGGCCCTGTCACTCTTTCACTATGGGGGAGGCACTCGCTTTCTGCCTTTTGCCTCCCTCATAGAACAAAAAATATGATGAGTCTTTACAAGGATTTTTAGCCTAACCTTGTATTCTCCTGAGTTTAGGGCCTTTAGTGCATTCAGTGATAAGGACATTGGGCCTGGTGGTAATGATAAAGAATTAAATGCCCAGGACTATCAAAACAGCAAAGGCCGGTCAAGCCTACCGACGGCGCGCCGTGTCGGACAAAGCAGCGAAATATGCTGATCAGTTAGGTTAGGCTATACTGTATATGACTGATTTCAAATAATATATGTGAAGTAATTCTCATACTTTAATTTCACTGGGGGTGTGGTGGTGAGATTAATAAAAATAATATATCTAGTATTAGGGATATTTCTTCGAGTCTATATATCTGTGCCCCATGATCTTTCCTCACTTAACAGTAGGCTACCATAGTGCGGTTGGGAATATGAAAAGATTAGATTAATATCCAGTAATGGATAAAAGTGCGTAGGCGTGTGCATAAACCTTTAACCGTCGGTGGTGTAATGGTTAAGCAAAAATTATGTGGATAACCCTGGTTATCCGGTGTATATAATACTATCAAATAATTTCACTGTGTGTGTGGTGAGATTAATAAAAATAATATGCATTTATATAAGAATTCTCCTTAGATAATATGTAATTTATTTGGATGAATTTGGGGGGAAATGGGGGTCCAAGAAGGGTGAGCCTGGTACAACCTAAGTCGATTTCCCAATGAAACCTATGTTAAATAGTACCCACGTAATTGCGGAAGGGGCCCGGTACGACCTAGGCGCGAATACCGGGCGTGCACTGTAAGCCGTACGCTTGTGCATACGTTCGTCTAATTTGAATTCTGTTTTTGTTTTGGTTTTTTTGCCCAATAATTATATGGAAAAGGCTCACCGCTTTACCGGGTACCGGTATTATAAATAATTTATTAGGGTCAATGCAGGTTTATGAAATTCTTTTACTGTACTCATGTCATGTATATCTAACTGTGGGAAAATGATTTGATCACATATATATAAGCCGATATTATTGGAAAAAACGAGAAGTCCCATAACTTTCAGAGCTCCCTCGGACGTCCTCGCTGTTTACAAACCTCTATATTATGGAGTATAATTTATATTTACCCCCTGCTGGCAACATAGATGATGATTTCAATAAGTCATGAGCGGATGACCCTCAAACAATCTTGTATCCCACGTTGGAATTACAACAAAAAACAATGAAAATACTGATTGCTCAAAATCTGGAGGAAAACACATGAAAAATAAGGATGCGAGCCTTTTCCCTATAATTACCTTTGCCCCCTGCTGGCAATGTTTATGATGATGACAATAAGTCATGGGGGGAATGGGAGAAAAGCCGCCCCTCAACCGATAATTGTATTCCACAGCAATCAAAATAAACGCGAACGTGATCACGAGCGTACTAGTACCGGTAACATAAACAAAGCGGGTGATACGCCTGAATATTACATCCTTACCCTTTGCTCACCTCATCCTCCCATGACTTTTTGAAATTCTTATCTATGTTGGCTATACTGGGCCAAAACCTTATTTTCACAACTGAACCTATTGCTGGCTAATACAGTTACAGTACTCACATCCAATGGTTCTCTTTTTCCCACTTTTTCGGTAAGGGTTGTGTTAGTGCGCGTACCATCCGATATGTTTACATAAGGCGCATGCTCGCAGCTACATTCGCGTCTAATTTGAATGCCTTTTATTATGAAATTATTCCATGACTAATTGTTATTTGCTTCCTGCTGGCAATATATACGATGATGACCAAAAATCATAGGGGGTTAGGGTGGCTCAACCCATTATTGTATCCCACGGCCAGCTACTATTTGCCCAACAGCTGGCCGTGGGATACAATAATGGGTTGATCTCAGCCCCCATGGCTTATTGTCATAATAATATAGGCCTAGGCCTATATTGCCAGCAGGAAGCAAGTATCAGCTGGCCTTGGAATAATTTTATACAAAAATTAAGTCAAATTACACCAATAATACGCCAAACCTTTGTGTGACGTCAGAGTACCATCGGATGTGAGTACTGTAACTGTATTAGCCAGCAATAGGTTCAGTTGTGAAAATAAGGTTTTGGCCCAGTATTGGCAACATAGATAAGAATTTCAAAAAGTCATGGGAGGATGAGGTGAGCAAAGGGTGAGCAAAGGGTAAGGATGTAATGTTCAGGCGTATCACCCGCTTTGTTTATGTGACCGGTACTAGTACGCTTGTGATCACAGTCACATTTATTTTGACTGCCATGGAATACAATTATAGGTTTAGGGGGGTGTTTTCATTGACCCTAATAAATTATTTATAATACCTGGTAAGGCGGCGAGCCTTTTCCAAATTAGGCTATCAGGGCAAATCAAAAATCAAAAAAATCAAACAAGACTTACTTAAACAAGACGACTGTATGCCCGGATACTATATCCTTCCCCTATTATTTCCCTCATCCAAAACACAGCATTCCCAAACTATCCCGTAAATTGTTGGGGTATCGGAATTGCAATTAACAATGAAAATGGCAATAATAACTGCTTTCCTCACTTTATAACAATTAATAAACCATAATAAACCATTAAAATAAAAAATAAATATAAATAAAATACCTAAAAAATACAGGAGTTGTTCTAAAGAATTACCAGATTTTCCCCTTTTTATCCTCTTAAACTCTCCATTTTCCCTGATCTTCATAGCCCTTCCCACTAGCGGCCCAGGGGAGGGGAGGATTAGCCAATAGAGTGTTGAATAATGGGAAAATACTTACAGTTAACCCCCGCTAACTCCGACTCTTTTAAGTCGGAAACCCGCACTCCTCGGAATGGCATCGGCCTCTCGGAAATGTCTCTGTATATCTCGGAAATTTCCGAGTTGGACGGGATTTTTGTCCGGTTTACAATGTTCTCTCACTCGGTTTTAGGATAAGTGATTTTAGGATGAATTGAAGCCTGTGCCTTTTAATTATTGTGTTAATATTAATTACTATGTACTGTACTGTCCCTGAAAACATAATAAGGTTCGTATTTGTCATTAATATGATTATTTCATATGAAAAAAAAAAAAAAAAAATCTCAATTTTCTCTGGTGACGACTTTCCTCTTCTAATTCAATTTTCCCTCTCTTAAGTCGGAGTAAGTCGGATCTCGGAAATCTCGGAAAATCGGGCATCTCGGAAGTGGTCTCCCCCCAATTAGTCCGAGTTAGCGAGGGTTTACTGTATTTTCTTGCTGTAAAAACAAAACTGTATAGCCTATCAATGAACAAATGAAAAACAAAAATATACCGGTATATAAAAGTAAATGATAAAACTCTTGGCTGTCACCCGGTAAAAATAAAGGGAAGGATGTAGCCTAGTATCCGGGTGTACGGTCCGAAGGTCATCATGTTTACATAGGTCGATCACTCAGACACTCCCGGTTAAGTTCCTGTCTATTTTTTTATGTTATTTGCCCCCTGCTGGCAATATATATGATTATGACAAGATGCGATTTTACTAGAGGGGCACCCGCACATTTGACAGGTACCACCAAGGATATAATACAGAATTTTGTTCAGTTTCCACGCATCCAACACCAAGCTACACCATTTTCTGGTGTACGAAACACTAACAATACAATGAGACACTTTTACATCAATAATGATAGACAAAATCTAAAGATAACTCGGTGGAAAAGTTGCGTTCGCGGGTTTTAACGTCGATGGTTTTGATTTACCATTGTGATCGAGGTTAGTAGGGCCACTTCGCACATCTAAACTAACTTTCCCATATTGGGCGTTTTTTTCCATTAAAATTTAGTAGGCCACGGAATACAGTACCGGTATTGGTTCACGAGGGGGATTTTTGCCCCCCCTCACCCCCCCTAGACTTATTGTTCATCATCATTATATATTGTAAGGAAAACACCATCTGAGGAAGAACACTTTATGGACAACGTTTCGCGGATAGCTTCATCAGGTCACTAAAACATGCTGGTACATCGGAGAGGCCTTAAATATCCGTCCAGACAGGGGGCGGGGGAGGAAAGGGAGGTGGGGGTGGGGAGGGAGGACGGAGGCAGGACCAATGGGAAGTGGGCCAAGAAGTATGGGGGGAGGGAGGGCGGAAGGCCTATAAATATGGGTCAAATACATCAGGTAAGACACTAGCAAAACAAAAAACAGACATACAAAACATGCGTACAGGGTAACAACTCCTACTAGTAACAAAGAAATAAAAAATAACTTATAAACAATAATAATAATAATAAAAATAATAAAAAATCAATAATACAAAAAAATAATAATAATAATAAATAACATTAATAATAAATAATACAGAGGGATAATACTTAATCGTAAACAATTATAATGAAAACAGGTGAACCTAGTGCTAATATAATTTTTATGTGGTTACAGTACTAGCAATAATCCAATAACAGAGCTAGCAGAGAGGAGAGAGAGAGAGAGAGCAAGGAGATGAGAGGGGACTGATGGAGAGAGTAGATGTGGGAGAGAGAAGAGGAGGATGGGCAGGAGATGGGGAGAGAAGAAGCCGGGAGTAGGGAAGAGATTTAGCTGGAATGTAAAGCGGAAAGCAAGGGATTGGCGGCATTTAGTGGGTAGGGTTGAAGGTGGTGACAGGTAATAAAGGCAGAGGGGAGGGTGTTTTTTGTGTTTTTTTTTTTTTTCCAAGGTTGGATTTCAAAAGGGGAAAGAGAGATAGAGAGAGAGAGAGAGAGAAGAGAGAGAGGGAGGATCCTAAAGGGGCGGTATCTGAAAGGGAACAAGAGAGGGGTAAAGGTGTAATGGCATATAAGTGTGAGCTGGGGCTTCAATAGAGTCCTGGGAGACAACTATCTAAAGTCGAAAGAGTGTGACGCGGAGGTTAAAGTCAGACAACTATTAAGTGTAGAAAGATCCTATAATATAAATGGGAAAGAGGAGAAGGAACCACACATTCATCAATTCTTAATGGCTTATACCAGGCTACATGTATACATAATTATATATCTTGAATACACTTAATTATGAACGAAAATTATAAATATTAATAAAAATTGTTCACAACCAATAAATATTCATCCACATTTCAGCAGATTTCAATGAGAGAACAATATGGTGTGGTAATGATAGAAATATGGACATAGAGAGAGAGAGAGAGAGAAGAGAGAGAGTACTAAGGGAGGAAGGTTATGGTGCGGGAGTAGGGAAGCGATTAGGTAATAATTGTAATACGGAAAACGCGGGAAGAGGGGCAATTTATGGGGGTAGGTATGAAAAGCATAGAGAATAGGAAGTATTTCTTTTTCTTCAAAGTTAGGTTAAATGATAGAGAAAGAGCGAGAGACCGCGAGGGCCAGATTGAGATAGAGCGTCGAGAGTGAGAGGGAAGAGATTAGGAAGGGAACTAGTTAAGCAATTATGATCTGGAGATAATAATGAGGACAGCAATAGCAGCATAACATAGGGAAAGGTCACAATAAGAATACGAATAAGAAAAATATATAAAAATACATATAGCACTAATGATAAAATACTATTAATAATATTTCATTACAAATAATACTAATAAAAATAACAATAATAATAATAATATGCACATGATAATGAGGTGAGAGAGCGCAAGCGAGAAAGAGAGAGAGGAGAGAGAGATATAGATTACATACAAACCTACCTACATACACATACACACACACACAAACATAAACCCATATAACATATATATACATATCTATATACATATATATATATATATAGACCGGTATATATTATATATATATATATATATTTATATATATATATATATACATACATATACATACACCCTACATACATACACACCCACATACAATCCAATTACATTACATTCATACTTTCAACACTGCCGAAAAGCCTATATCTTACCTACATACTAACAGAATTGCCACACACTATCTTAAATAATGTGTAACACGAACACAGACATACGCACTAGGTAGGGGGATGGAGTGGAAGTGGAATTCAAGGGGGGTCCGTAAATGGGGGTTCCTCTTGTGTAATATTTTCTTGGTAAGGATTACATGAGAAAGAGGGGACGTGCTAGTGTGAACATTCCACTGTTTTTTTGTTCTACTGTTTTCGCGATTCGTGATCACTGCTGACTCTAGGCACTTCCGTTTGTAGTTGTCAGATTCACGACTCAGCAATGCTAGCCCCATCCCAGTTCAATTGAGATAGTAGTTTTCCTGTCCCCTGTTTTGGATTACACAGGCATTATTCATATTATTGTTGGCGGCAATCGTTTTTTGTGTTCCTGCACTCCCGAGTTTTCGAAGATCACCAGCGAAGTCCTCACCCACATACCCCTTGCTGGCATCCTACCTCAAGGAAATCACTGTCCTACCCCAGCCTGTGGTCAGGGTTACATGGTTGGCACTTCGCTTTGGTAAGGTCCCCTTGATGGTTTTGGCTGGTCGTGGCATACCACTTCCATTCCCCACTACCCTTGAGGGAGCGAGATAGG